>JAWRYS010000966.1:0-143816 GCA_034769895.1 Magicicada septendecula | reverse complement strand
CTTTTAATACAAATTTAATTATTAATAAATATGACAATTGAATCATAAACAGATTATAATATTATGCCCCGGCTTAGAGCGTGAAACATAAACATCTCAAGGTTGGCAAATTTCGATTTTAAAACACTATCGTTCCGTTATGTCAACAAATTACTATGTTTTTAAAATCTGGAGTTCTTTTCATCATGAAAATAGACATAAACGTTGATTACATGAAAAGAAAGTACACTATTATACCTTATAGGTACTTAGGATTTATAATGTGTTTGTACAATTTGTTCCGTAGTGTCGTATTTCTGTTACAGTAATTATGTTTACAAATAAGATTATCTTTATAAATGGTTTTTAATATAAGTAAATTATGCCTTTACCTTTGAAAGAAAATACTACTTTTAAATAGTGAGAAATTTTATCATTTGAAAATAATTTAAGTGATTTGGGGTTTTAGGAGTAAGAAATTATTCGGTACTTATCAGTTCGTCTCACGTTGGAGGGTCATCATGGGTAGGCGTGTATTTTTCGAATTTGGGCTGGTTGTAGGCTTCCAGCGTCTTCTTCAAACTAGTCTGGGTTTTTTTCTTTAATTAGTTTGTTCAATTTCGTTCCTGGTCATCATTAATTCTATACAGATCGACGTCTCTTCACATGGGATCATTTGAATTCACTAGTTGACTTGTTATAACTGTTTAAATTAAAGTTTTAGTTTGTGCAATTAATTGTGTGGCGTACCCACGCTTCGTTTCTTCAGCGTCTGTATAATTTAACGGAAAAATAAGCCTCAAATGACACGTTGTCATAGTAACTAATAATTCAATGCTTGTTTAATTACTCTTTACCTACATTGTTAGAAATATTTGAATTTTTATTCAAATTTATTAAGTATTTTCCTAATGATTTTACTCCCTTATAATTCCCTTGGGATAATAAATGACATCACTATTATTTTTCTTTCCTTTCAAAGTTTATAATGATACCTCATAAGGTCATATTTTGTTACACTTTAACTATAGTCTAATTATTTGACATTTAATAAATAACATATCTTTCTTGAATTAAATTATTACAATATTATTTCTGTTTTAAAATAACTGATATATTAGTACTGTCCCTTCACTGTTCTTAGATTAGTAAGATTTTTTGTGAAATTGATACAATTTGCATCTGAAAGTTCTTGGCAGTTAACTGTTTTCATAGTTACAAACAGCCATGATTGTTTTTTGTGTATCTCCTTTTTAAATTACATTCTGAATTCAGCCTGATGGGCTTCACTTATTTGTTTGTGTTTTAATTATTATTCAACATAAATTTTTATTACTTTTCATTTAACATATAATAGTTAGGTTTATGGACTGTAAGTCCCTTTTCAGTCATATTCCTTCTTTAACATTGAATCAACTATTCTTTATAAATCATAAATTATTCTTAGTATTAACATTGATTTCTATCTTGTCTTATAAAGTATGGTGATAAACATTGTCACTTTCTCTAATATTATTAAGGTTGATTCCCCTTTCAACATGGGGTGTTGTATTCTTTATAAACGTAATCTTTAATAACAAACTTTACTTCTATCCTATCATGCCATGTTAACACAAGTTATGGTACTGGGCTTTCTCCCTGATATGTCACATGCTTTCCTTATATTAAATTTTAAATACTATTTTTAATTACTTCTAGGTATACAATTAATTATAATTCCACTCTAATCATTGGTGGTTTATAATGTTTTAAAGAGTGTCTATTTCCTTAGCATTCTAATTTGAATGTTTCACCTTCACTATTTTATAGGGCATTAACACTTCACTAAAACACTTCACTTTGGTTCACTGTTTTGTAATTAGTGTTATTTAATGGGTAACCCCTATACTTTTTCCTACCATTTCTCACTATTTTGTTCTAGTATTATGTTTACTATAAACAATATTAGGCTAGTTGTGTTTTGGTTGAATCTAACCTTTCTGACAGGGTTAATGTACTCTTCCTATACTACTTTGCTTTACAATTGTATTGTCTTAAAAATGGTATAAAAATATAATTACATATGTTAAATCAATAATAATAATAACATTGGTTTCATTAATATATAATTATTTAAGGTTTATTGACCGTATTCTATCTTTAACATACAATCTTTCCCTTTTATATATGTGTGTTAGTTTCCCCTTGGGTTTTATCTGTCTCCTCTTCATTCTTCCTCTTCTTCTTCTTCAATAATCTTCATCTTCTTTCTTCATCTTGGTTTGGTCCTCCTTTAGTTCTATGTCCATCATTGTTTTGTCAATCACATTTTCTTAAGTATGTTTGGGTTGTCGGCTCAATCATGTCAAAATATCTACATTTTAATAAGTATGTTACGTGGTTCCCTTCTTTATGTTTGTGTTTTTTGGCTCAATCACTTGGGTTGGGTAATATCGTGGTACGTCATGTCAAAGTATTTACATTTTAATCATTTTTTACACATTTTATTTCATATGAAGTAATTTTATATCAAGAATTATCTTTTTTATCACTGGTACGAGATTTGGCTTAATTGTATCGTTACATAATGCCTCTCCTCTAAAATTGATCATTTTAATAAAATACTAGCATAGTGTTTTATGAAATTATCAGTTATAGATAACTTTTTTCCTTCTCTTCCTTGTTTGTTTCTTCATTCTCCATTTCTCTTCTTACTTAATTCACTCCATTTTGTTTGGATCTGTTTTTATTTATTTCCATTGGTGCATATTCCCTCATACACACATTTTATTTCCCTAACTTTATATAGTAGCTGGTTTCTCCCATTACTACTCAATTTTCTGAGACTAGAGGCACATCTTCTCTACTCAGTTCACATAGATTGCTGGACTTTTCAACAGTCAATCTTAAATCTTTGTCAACTTGTGACTTAATAATAATAATAATATAATAATATAATTGGGATTGTCCACCTTGTGGTTTGTTTTTAGATCACTTTATCATTACTACTCATTCTTCCTTCCGCTATACCTTAACTATACACTATCATCTACTCATGTACTATATTGAGAAATTTTATCTTTAGTCATATGTTAATTTCCTCATATCTCGCTTTTCATTATTTTGTTTTCAATGCTCGTTGTGATCATTTTAATTGTTTTAGACATTTTTTTAGTCATTTAGCAGGATTCTGCTTTAGCCATATTTGTATATTTGTTTTATATACAATTTCTCTCTCTCTCCTTGTACCAGGTAAAGTTTTATTTATTTTTTCTGATAATACTTTCGTTTCAGTATAATTTCAAGTATTTATCTCAGTAATTTGAACTTGATTTTATTTTTGTTTATTTTACTCTGTATTCAACATCATTTTTGATAATTCTTTGGTAAGTTAATGGTCTTACCTTAAAGGAATGTTTGTAGCGTATTCCTTTTAGCTATTTTTTGTTTTTAATTATAATTGTAAGTTTGTGCTTCTTACATTTTTATTACATAGGAATGTGTGTAACTTATTCCTGATTATCTCACTTTTTACTTCATACTTCATATTTCAATGTTTTGTTATATTTTAAACTGATTTAAATTGAAAGGAATTTGTAACTGTTTCCTTTGTTTTTTTTGTTTTTTTTTTTCATTAAAACTTTAATTGTTCCGCATACATCATCTAAATATTTGAGTAAGCTACTCTTACAATCTCTTTTAGAATTTTGAAATTTGTTTCATTTCACAATGGTTTTATTCTTCCTCGTAAAACTTTTTTATTGAAGTTTGATTGTAAACTCCCTTGATTTTCCTTGTATTGATATTACTGATTTGGTAAGTGTTATTACCATTGTCTCTTGTGATGATATACGGATTATTATGATATACATGATTGTTCTATTCTTATTGCTATACACAGGTCCTTGTTATTTATATTTTGTTAAGTTGACTTCTCCTTTTCTTTCCTTTATTATTTCCTTCTCTTTTTCGACTCTTTGTTGTTAGGCACCTCTACTCCTTCAAGTGCTTGATAGACACACTTATTCTGGATGATATGATTAAATTTATTTATTAATTATGGTTTATTACTATTTTTTTTTCATTTAATTCGTAGTTTACCCATGGTCCATCAGTTCCTCTGCCCTTATGGTTCGGATAACTCTGGCGTGTAGAACTGTTTTCTTACTGGTGAAATAGGTCTCCTCCATCTTGTACCATAATTCCTTTAATACCATATGTTCCGTGGTATTTATTTCTACCTCCATCATTTGATTAGTTTGTCGATTAATCAGAGAAGTTATTTGTGCCTCTCTCATTAATATTATTTTTGCCTTTTTATTTGGTATTTCCATTTCTGGTGTGCTCCAGTATTTTATTGACCTTCTTGTTTTGTTGTCAGTCATTTCTATTTCTGGCATCTTCCATCTAAGCATAGATTTGCTGAATTTTTCATCCACTGGTTGGTTGTGAATTTCTTTTATAATTTCCCTCAGAGTCCTCCTACAATCTTTGTACTTTATTAATTTGCTTTGATAGGTAATGGGCAAATTAAATACCTCGATGAGTCCGTTCTTCATCATCTCCACTTCTTCTCGTGTTTTGATGAGTTTCCTCTTATATACCTTTCTGATTTCTTCTGTTTTCTTACTCTTCTTAATAATTCGATTCTTCTTCATACGACTGGTTACACCTATTTGTAGTCCTTGGTGCCTCTCCTCCAGTTCCTTTACCATCTCCTTCTGTGTTATCTTCTGATTCCCCGGTTCCATGTTCTCATTCACCGCTTCTTTGATACTTTTAGAAGTGCTGTCTAGTGTTTCATTCCATTGTTTGAAATCACTAACTACTGTTTCTTGAAGCTGATTCAATGGGTAACTTGTTTCTTCCCATCTCTTATTCATCCCTGTTTTCGTCCATCTGTCTTCTTCACGAAACTCTGCAAACATGAATCTCAATTCTTCTCTGTTCTTCTCCAATGCCTCCTGACCTCTCTTCAAGTCTTCATGGTTGCTCTCTATCTTGTCATTCAGGAATTCTATACTCTCCTTCATTTGCGTCTTCAATTCTTCAACGTTTTGGTCCAGTTTTTCCAGTTTCTCCAGTTTTTTATTCATTTGTCCAAAATGTTCCGTCATCATTTTCATCAAACTATCTAATTTCGTTTCTTCTGTTGGTTTGACTGGTTGTTGGTTTACCGTGACTTCTGCTTCTATTTCCGGTTCAGGTTCAGGTTCAGGTGGATTTGGATTTTCCACTTGGTCCTCCTGTGGGTTTTCTTCTGACAATTCTCCAGTCGTTTCTTCCATTTCTACTTCTTCAACTTCCTCCACTTCTTCTGGGTTTCCTTCTTGGTTTGGTGTTTCCTTCCCTTTGCGTCTCGTAACCATCCCGTGTCTATTCATGATCGCCGCTAGTTATTCTTACCAGCCGCACGTTGTTGGTCGCCAATATGTAACAATAGATTGGAAGACGCCCTTGTTCAAGCCCCGCGATGGAAGCCAATATGTACTAATAAATATAGGTCGTACCTGTTAAAATGTATCACACTTGTTTATATGGTGTATTAGTGTGATTGTAGTGTGTTTGCCTCACACTGGTTGTTACATAAATCGACGTCACTACTGGAGTCCGTAGCGTTGTCAATGTCACCAGTACAACCTACCTGTCAATTCATAGGGATTACGATTCCCGGGTGGCGCCAAATTGTTTTTATTAAAACAATTAAAACATTTAATTTTTAAAGTAACATGTGGTATTAGCATGGACAGCTGTGGCGTTCGAATTATTCCCGCTGCTACACAGGTTGTCGACTCGGCCAATCGTGACAAGCGCTAGTTGGCTGATACTTACTACTTCGCTAACACACATATATTTTACAAAAATAAATCCTATGAAATAACAAGAGAATATTGTGTTGTACTGTATCTTTTAATACAAATTTAATTATTAATAAATATGACAATTGAATCATAAACAGATTATAATATTATGCCCCGGCTTAGAGCGTGAAACATAAACATCTCAAGGTTGGCAAATTTCGATTTTAAAACACTATCGTTCCGTTATGTCAACAAATTACTATGTTTTTAAAATCTGGAGTTCTTTTCATCATGAAAATAGACATAAACGTTGATTACATGAAAAGAAAGTACACTATTATACCTTATAGGTACTTAGGATTTATAATGTGTTTGTACAATTTGTTCCGTAGTGTCGTATTTCTGTTACAGTAATTATGTTTACAAATAAGATTATCTTTATAAATGGTTTTTAATATAAGTAAATTATGCCTTTACCTTTGAAAGAAAATACTACTTTTAAATAGTGAGAAATTTTATCATTTGAAAATAATTTAAGTGATTTGGGGTTTTAGGAGTAAGAAATTATTCGGTACTTATCAGTTCGTCTCACGTTGGAGGGTCATCATGGGTAGGCGTGTATTTTTCGAATTTGGGCTGGTTGTAGGCTTCCAGCGTCTTCTTCAAACTAGTCTGGGTTTTTTTCTTTAATTAGTTTGTTCAATTTCGTTCCTGGTCATCATTAATTCTATACAGATCGACGTCTCTTCACATGGGATCATTTGAATTCACTAGTTGACTTGTTATAACTGTTTAAATTAAAGTTTTAGTTTGTGCAATTAATTGTGTGGCGTACCCACGCTTCGTTTCTTCAGCGTCTGTATAATTTAACGGAAAAATAAGCCTCAAATGACACGTTGTCATAGTAACTAATAATTCAATGCTTGTTTAATTACTCTTTACCTACATTGTTAGAAATATTTGAATTTTTATTCAAATTTATTAAGTATTTTCCTAATGATTTTACTCCCTTATAATTCCCTTGGGATAATAAATGACATCACTATTATTTTTCTTTCCTTTCAAAGTTTATAATGATACCTCATAAGGTCATATTTTGTTACACTTTAACTATAGTCTAATTATTTGACATTTAATAAATAACATATCTTTCTTGAATTAAATTATTACAATATTATTTCTGTTTTAAAATAACTGATATATTAGTACTGTCCCTTCACTGTTCTTAGATTAGTAAGATTTTTTGTGAAATTGATACAATTTGCATCTGAAAGTTCTTGGCAGTTAACTGTTTTCATAGTTACAAACAGCCATGATTGTTTTTTGTGTATCTCCTTTTTAAATTACATTCTGAATTCAGCCTGATGGGCTTCACTTATTTGTTTGTGTTTTAATTATTATTCAACATAAATTTTTATTACTTTTCATTTAACATATAATAGTTAGGTTTATGGACTGTAAGTCCCTTTTCAGTCATATTCCTTCTTTAACATTGAATCAACTATTCTTTATAAATCATAAATTATTCTTAGTATTAACATTGATTTCTATCTTGTCTTATAAAGTATGGTGATAAACATTGTCACTTTCTCTAATATTATTAAGGTTGATTCCCCTTTCAACATGGGGTGTTGTATTCTTTATAAACGTAATCTTTAATAACAAACTTTACTTCTATCCTATCATGCCATGTTAACACAAGTTATGGTACTGGGCTTTCTCCCTGATATGTCACATGCTTTCCTTATATTAAATTTTAAATACTATTTTTAATTACTTCTAGGTATACAATTAATTATAATTCCACTCTAATCATTGGTGGTTTATCAATGTTTTAAAGAGTGTCTATTTCCTTAGCATTCTAATTTGAATGTTTCACCTTCACTATTTTATAGGGCATTAACACTTCACTAAAACACTTCACTTTGGTTCACTGTTTTGTAATTAGTGTTATTTAATGGGTAACCCCTATACTTTTTCCTACCATTTCTCACTATTTTGTTCTAGTATTATGTTTACTATAAACAATATTAGGCTAGTTGTGTTTTGGTTGAATCTAACCTTTCTGACAGGGTTAATGTACTCTTCCTATACTACTTTGCTTTACAATTGTATTGTCTTAAAAATGGTATAAAAATATAATTACATATGTTAAATCAATAATAATAATAACATTGGTTTCATTAATATATAATTATTTAAGGTTTATTGACCGTATTCTATCTTTAACATACAATCTTTCCCTTTTATATATGTGTGTTAGTTTCCCCTTGGGTTTTATCTGTCTCCTCTTCATTCTTCCTCTTCTTCTTCTTCAATAATCTTCATCTTCTTTCTTCATCTTGGTTTGGTCCTCCTTTAGTTCTATGTCCATCATTGTTTTGTCAATCACATTTTCTTAAGTATGTTTGGGTTGTCGGCTCAATCATGTCAAAATATCTACATTTTAATAAGTATGTTACGTGGTTCCCTTCTTTATGTTTGTGTTTTTTGGCTCAATCACTTGGGTTGGGTAATATCGTGGTACGTCATGTCAAAGTATTTACATTTTAATCATTTTTTACACATTTTATTTCATATGAAGTAATTTTATATCAAGAATTATCTTTTTTATCACTGGTACGAGATTTGGCTTAATTGTATCGTTACATAATGCCTCTCCTCTAAAATTGATCATTTTAATAAAATACTAGCATAGTGTTTTATGAAATTATCAGTTATAGATAACTTTTTTCCTTCTCTTCCTTGTTTGTTTCTTCATTCTCCATTTCTCTTCTTACTTAATTCACTCCATTTTGTTTGGATCTGTTTTTATTTATTTCCATTGGTGCATATTCCCTCATACACACATTTTATTTCCCTAACTTTATATAGTAGCTGGTTTCTCCCATTACTACTCAATTTTCTGAGACTAGAGGCACATCTTCTCTACTCAGTTCACATAGATTGCTGGACTTTTCAACAGTCAATCTTAAATCTTTGTCAACTTGTGACTTAATAATAATAATAATATAATAATATAATTGGGATTGTCCACCTTGTGGTTTGTTTTTAGATCACTTTATCATTACTACTCATTCTTCCTTCCGCTATACCTTAACTATACACTATCATCTACTCATGTACTATATTGAGAAATTTTATCTTTAGTCATATGTTAATTTCCTCATATCTCGCTTTTCATTATTTTGTTTTCAATGCTCGTTGTGATCATTTTAATTGTTTTAGACATTTTTTTAGTCATTTAGCAGGATTCTGCTTTAGCCATATTTGTATATTTGTTTTATATACAATTTCTCTCTCTCTCCTTGTACCAGGTAAAGTTTTATTTATTTTTTCTGATAATACTTTCGTTTCAGTATAATTTCAAGTATTTATCTCAGTAATTTGAACTTGATTTTATTTTTGTTTATTTTACTCTGTATTCAACATCATTTTTGATAATTCTTTGGTAAGTTAATGGTCTTACCTTAAAGGAATGTTTGTAGCGTATTCCTTTTAGCTATTTTTTGTTTTTAATTATAATTGTAAGTTTGTGCTTCTTACATTTTTATTACATAGGAATGTGTGTAACTTATTCCTGATTATCTCACTTTTTACTTCATACTTCATATTTCAATGTTTTGTTATATTTTAAACTGATTTAAATTGAAAGGAATTTGTAACTGTTTCCTTTGTTTTTTTTTGTTTTTTTTTTTCATTAAAACTTTAATTGTTCCGCATACATCATCTAAATATTTGAGTAAGCTACTCTTACAATCTCTTTTAGAATTTTGAAATTTGTTTCATTTCACAATGGTTTTATTCTTCCTCGTAAAACTTTTTTATTGAAGTTTGATTGTAAACTCCCTTGATTTTCCTTGTATTGATATTACTGATTTGGTAAGTGTTATTACCATTGTCTCTTGTGATGATATACGGATTATTATGATATACATGATTGTTCTATTCTTATTGCTATACACAGGTCCTTGTTATTTATATTTTGTTAAGTTGACTTCTCCTTTTCTTTCCTTTATTATTTCCTTCTCTTTTTCGACTCTTTGTTGTTAGGCACCTCTACTCCTTCAAGTGCTTGATAGACACACTTATTCTGGATGATATGATTAAATTTATTTATTAATTATGGTTTATTACTATTTTTTTTTCATTTAATTCGTAGTTTACCCATGGTCCATCAGTTCCTCTGCCCTTATGGTTCGGATAACTCTGGCGTGTAGAACTGTTTTCTTACTGGTGAAATAGGTCTCCTCCATCTTGTACCATAATTCCTTTAATACCATATGTTCCGTGGTATTTATTTCTACCTCCATCATTTGATTAGTTTGTCGATTAATCAGAGAAGTTATTTGTGCCTCTCTCATTAATATTATTTTTGCCTTTTTATTTGGTATTTCCATTTCTGGTGTGCTCCAGTATTTTATTGACCTTCTTGTTTTGTTGTCAGTCATTTCTATTTCTGGCATCTTCCATCTAAGCATAGATTTGCTGAATTTTTCATCCACTGGTTGGTTGTGAATTTCTTTTATAATTTCCCTCAGAGTCCTCCTACAATCTTTGTACTTTATTAATTTGCTTTGATAGGTAATGGGCAAATTAAATACCTCGATGAGTCCGTTCTTCATCATCTCCACTTCTTCTCGTGTTTTGATGAGTTTCCTCTTATATACCTTTCTGATTTCTTCGGTTTTCTTACTCTTCTTAATAATTCGATTCTTCTTCATACGACTGGTTACACCTATTTGTAGTCCTTGGTGCCTCTCCTCCAGTTCCTTTACCATCTCCTTCTGTGTTATCTTCTGATTCCCCGGTTCCATGTTCTCATTCACCGCTTCTTTGATACTTTTAGAAGTGCTGTCTAGTGTTTCATTCCATTGTTTGAAATCACTAACTACTGTTTCTTGAAGCTGATTCAATGGGTAACTTGTTTCTTCCCATCTCTTATTCATCCCTGTTTTCGTCCATCTGTCTTCTTCACGAAACTCTGCAAACATGAATCTCAATTCTTCTCTGTTCTTCTCCAATGCCTCCTGACCTCTCTTCAAGTCTTCATGGTTGCTCTCTATCTTGTCATTCAGGAATTCTATACTCTCCTTCATTTGCGTCTTCAATTCTTCAACGTTTTGGTCCAGTTTTTCCAGTTTCTCCAGTTTTTTATTCATTTGTCCAAAATGTTCCGTCATCATTTTCATCAAACTATCTAATTTCGTTTCTTCTGTTGGTTTGACTGGTTGTTGGTTTACCGTGACTTCTGCTTCTATTTCCGGTTCAGGTTCAGGTTCAGGTGGATTTGGATTTTCCACTTGGTCCTCCTGTGGGTTTTCTTCTGACAATTCTCCAGTCGTTTCTTCCATTTCTACTTCTTCAACTTCCTCCACTTCTTCTGGGTTTCCTTCTTGGTTTGGTGTTTCCTTCCCTTTGCGTCTCGTAACCATCCCGTGTCTATTCATGATCGCCGCTAGTTATTCTTACCAGCCGCACGTTGTTGGTCGCCAATATGTAACAATAGATTGGAAGACGCCCTTGTTCAAGCCCCGCGATGGAAGCCAATATGTACTAATAAATATAGGTCGTACCTGTTAAAATGTATCACACTTGTTTATATGGTGTATTAGTGTGATTGTAGTGTGTTTGCCTCACACTGGTTGTTACATAAATCGACGTCACTACTGGAGTCCGTAGCGTTGTCAATGTCACCAGTACAACCTACCTGTCAATTCATAGGGATTACGATTCCCGGGTGGCGCCAAATTGTTTTTATTAAAACAATTAAAACATTTAATTTTTAAAGTAACATGTGGTATTAGCATGGACAGCTGTGGCGTTCGAATTATTCCCGCTGCTACACAGGTTGTCGACTCGGCCAATCGTGACAAGCGCTAGTTGGCTGATACTTACTACTTCGCTAACACACATATATTTTACAAAAATAAATCCTATGAAATAACAAGAGAATATTGTGTTGTACTGTATCTTTTAATACAAATTTAATTATTAATAAATATGACAATTGAATCATAAACAGATTATAATATTATGCCCCGGCTTAGAGCGTGAAACATAAACATCTCAAGGTTGGCAAATTTCGATTTTAAAACACTATCGTTCCGTTATGTCAACAAATTACTATGTTTTTAAAATCTGGAGTTCTTTTCATCATGAAAATAGACATAAACGTTGATTACATGAAAAGAAAGTACACTATTATACCTTATAGGTACTTAGGATTTATAATGTGTTTGTACAATTTCGTTCCTGGTCATCATTAATTCTATACAGATCGACGTCTCTTCACATGGGATCATTTGAATTCACTAGTTGACTTGTTATAACTGTTTAAATTAAAGTTTTAGTTTGTGCAATTTCTTGTGTGGCGTACCCACGCTTCGTTTCTTCAGCGTCTGTATAATTTAACGGAAAAATAAGCCTCAAATGACACGTTGTCATAGTAACTAATAATTCAATGCTTGTTTAATTACACTTTACCTACATTGTTAGAAATATTTGAATTTTTATTCAAATTTATTAAGTATTTTCCTAATGATTTTACTCCCTTATAATTCCCTTGGGATAATAAATGACATCACTATTATTTTTCTTTCCTTTCAAAGTTTATAATGATACCTCATAAGGTCATATTTTGTTACACTTTAACTATAGTCTAATTATTTGACATTTAATAAATAACATATCTTTCTTGAATTAAATTATTACAATATTATTTCTGTTTTAAAATAACTGATATATTAATACTGTCCCTTCACTGTTCTTAGATTAGTAAGATTTTTTGTGAAATTGATACAATTTGCATCTGAAAGTTCTTGGCAGTTAACTGTTTTCATAGTTACAAACAGCCATGATTGTTTTTTGTGTATCTCCTTTTTAAATTACATTCTGAATTCAGCCTGATGGGCTTCACTTATTTGTTTGTGTTTTAATTATTATTCAACATAAATTTTTATTACTTTTCATTTAACATATAATAGTTAGGTTTATGGACTGTAAGTCCCTTTTCAGTCATATTCCTTCTTTAACATTGAATCAACTATTCTTTATAAATCATAAATTATTCTTAGTATTAACATTGATTTCTATCTTGTCTTATAAAGTATGGTGATAAACATTGTCACTTTCTCTAATATTATTAAGGTTGATTCCCCTTTCAACATGGGGTGTTGTATTCTTTATAAATGTAATCTTTAATAACAAACTTTACTTCTATCCTATCATGCCATGTTAACACAAGTTATGGTACTGGGCTTTCTCCCTGATATGTCACATGCTTTCCTTATATTAAATTTTAAATACTATTTTTAATTACTTCTAGGTATACAATTAATTATAATTCCACTCTAATCATTGGTGGTTTATAATGTTTTAAAGAGTGTCTATTTCCTTAGCATTCTAATTTGAATGTTTCACCTTCACTATTTTATAGGGCATTAACACTTCACTAAAACACTTCACTTTGGTTCACTGTTTTGTAATTAGTGTTATTTAATGGGTAACCCCTATACTTTTTCCTACCATTTCTCACTATTTTGTTCTAGTATTATGTTTACTATAAACAATATTAGGCTAGTTGTGTTTTGGTTGAATCTAACCTTTCTGACAGGGTTAATGTACTCTTCCTATACTACTTTGCTTTACAATTGTATTGTCTTAAAAATGGTTACATATGTTAAATCAATAATAATAATAACATTGGTTTCATTAATATATAATTATTTAAGGTTTATTGACCGTATTCTATCTTTAACATACAGCCTTTCCCTTTTATATATGTGTGTTAGTTTCCCCTTGGGTTTTATCTGTCTCCTCATCATTCTTCCTCTTCTTCTTCTTCAATAATCTTCATCTTCTTTCTTCATCTTGGTTTGGTCCTCCTTTAGTTCTATGTCCATCATTGTTTTGTCAATCACATTTTCTTAAGTATGTTTGGGTTGTCGGCTCAATCATGTCAAAATATCTACATTTTAATAAGTATGTTACGTGGTTCCCTTCTTTATGTTTGTGTTTTTTGGCTCAATCACTTGGGTTGGGTAATATCGTGGTACGTCATGTCAAAGTATTTACATTTTAATCATTTTTTACACATTTTATTTCATATGAAGTAATTTTATATCAAGAATTATCTTTTTTATCACTGGTACGAGATTTGGCTTAATTGTATCGTTACATAATGCCTCTCCTCTAAAATTGATCATTTTAATAAAATACTAGAATAGTGTTTTATGAAATTATCAGTTATAGATAACTTTTTTCCTTCTCTTCCTTGTTTGTTTCTCCATTCTCCATTTCTCTTCTTACTTAATTCACTCCATTTTGTTTGGATCTGTTTTTATTTATTTCCATTGGTGCATATTCCCTCATACACACATTTTATTTCCCTAACTTTATATAGTAGCTGGTTTCTCCCATTACTACTCAATTTTCTGAGACTAGAGGCACATCTTCTCTACTCAGTTCACATAGATTGCTGGACTTTTCAACAGTCAATCTTAAATCTTTGTCAACTTGTGACTTAATAATAATAATAATATAATAATATAATTGGGATTGTCCACCTTGTGGTTTGTTTTTAGATCACTTTATCATTACTACTCATTCTTCCTTCCGCTATACCTTAACTATACACTATCATCTACTCATATACTATATTGAGAAATTTTATCTTTATTCATATGTTAATTTCATCATATCTCGCTTTTCATTATTTTGTTTTCAATGCTCGTTGTGATCATTTTAATTGTTTTAGACATTTTTTTAGTCATTTAGCAGGATTCTGCTTTAGCCATATTTGTATATTTGTTTTATATACAATTTCTCTCTCTCTCCTTGTACCAGGTAAAGTTTTATTTATTTTTTCTGATAATACTTTCGTTTCAGTATAATTTCAAGTATTTATCTCAGTAATTTGAACTTGATTTTA
This sequence comes from Magicicada septendecula, assembly GCA_034769895.1. NCBI lineage: Eukaryota > Metazoa > Arthropoda > Insecta > Hemiptera > Cicadidae > Magicicada > Magicicada septendecula. The sequence goes on along the minus strand of JAWRYS010000966.1, from coordinate 129,125 downwards.
TTTTTGTTTATTTTACTCTGTATTCAACATCATTTTTGATAATTCTTTGGTAAGTTAATGGTCTTACCTTAAAGGAATGTTTGTAGCGTATTCCTTTTAGCTATTTTTTGTTTTTAATTATAATTGTAAGTTTGTGCTTCTTACATTTTTATTACATAGGAATGTGTGTAACTTATTCCTGATTATCTCACTTTTTACTTCATACTTCATATTTCAATTTTTTGTTATATTTTAAACTGATTTAAATTGAAAGGAATTTGTAACTGTTTCCTTTTTTTTTTTTTGTTTTTTTTTTCATTAAAACTTTAATTGTTCCGCATACATCATCTAAATATTTGAGTAAGCTGCTCTTACAATCTCTTTTAGAATTTTGAAATTTGTTTCATTTCACAATGGTTTTATTCTTCCTCGTAAAACTTTTTTATTGAAGTTTGATTGTAAACTCCCTTGATTTTCCTTGTATTGATATTACTGATTAGGTAAGTGTTATTACCATTGTCTCTTGTGATGATATACGGATTATTATGATATACATGATTGTTCTATTCTTATTGCTATACACAGGTCCTTGTTATTTATATTTTGTTAAGTTGACTTCTCCTTTTCTTTCCTTTATTATTTCCTTCTCTTTTTCGACTCTTTGTTGTTAGGCACCTCTACTCCTTCAAGTGCTTGATAGACACACTTATTCTGGATGATATGATTAAATTTATTTATTAATTATGGTTTATTACTATTTTTTTTTCATTTAATTCGTAGTTTACCCATGGTCCATCAGTTCCTCTGCCCTTATGGTTCGGATAACTCTGGCGTGTAGAACTGTTTTCTTACTGGTGAAATAGGTCTCCTCTATCTTGTACCATAATTCCTTTAATACCATATGTTCCGTGGTATTTATTTCTACCTCCATCATTTGATTAGTTTGTCGATTAATCAGAGAAGTTATTTGTGCCTCTCTCATTAATATTATTTTTGCCTTTTTATTTGGTATTTCCATTTCTGGTGTGCTCCAGTATTTTATTGACCTTCTTGTTTTGTTGTCAGTCATTTCTATTTCTGGCATCTTCCATCTAAGCATAGATTTGCTGAATTTTTCATCCACTGGTTGGTTGTGAATTTCTTTTATAATTTCCCTCAGAGTCCTCCTACAATCTTTGTACTTTATTAATTTGCTTTGATAGGTAATGGGCAAATTAAATACCTCGATGAGTCCGTTCTTCATCATCTCCACTTCTTCTCGTGTTTTGATGAGTTTCCTCTTATATACCTTTCTGATTTCTTCGGTTTTCTTACTCTTCTTAATAATTCGATTCTTCTTCATACGACTGGTTACACCTATTTGTAGTCCTTGGTGCCTCTCCTCCAGTTCCTTTACCATCTCCTTCTGTGTTATCTTCTGATTCCCCGGTTCCATGTTCTCATTCACCGCTTCTTTGATACTTTTAGAAGTGCTGTCTAGTGTTTCATTCCATTGTTTGAAATCACTAACTACTGTTTCTTGAAGCTGATTCAATGGGTAACTTGTTTCTTCCCATCTCTTATTCATCCCTGTTTTCGTCCATCTGTCTTCTTCACGAAACTCTGCAAACATGAATCTCAATTCTTCTCTGTTCTTCTCCAATGCCTCCTGACCTCTCTTCAAGTCTTCATGGTTGCTCTCTATCTTGTCATTCAGGAATTCTATACTCTCCTTCATTTGCGTCTTCAATTCTTCAACGTTTTGGTCCAGTTTTTCCAGTTTCTCCAGTTTTTTATTCATTTGTCCAAAATGTTCCGTCATCATTTTCATCAAACTATCTAATTTCGTTTCTTCTGTTGGTTTGACTGGTTGTTGGTTTACCGTGACTTCTGCTTCTATTTCCGGTTCAGGTTCAGGTTCAGGTGGATTTGGATTTTCCACTTGGTCCTCCTGTGGGTTTTCTTCTGACAATTCTCCAGTCGTTTCTTCCATTTCTACTTCTTCAACTTCCTCCACTTCTTCTGGGTTTCCTTCTTGGTTTGGTGTTTCCTTCCCTTTGCGTCTCGTAACCATCCCGTGTCTATTCATGATCGCCGCTAGTTATTCTTACCAGCCGCACGTTGTTGGTCGCCAATATGTAACAATAGATTGGAAGACGCCCTTGTTCAAGCCCCGCGATGGAAGCCAATATGTACTAATAAATATAGGTCGTACCTGTTAAAATGTATCACACTTGTTTATATGGTGTATTAGTGTGATTGTAGTGTGTTTGCCTCACACTGGTTGTTACATAAATCGACGTCACTACTGGAGTCCGTAGCGTTGTCAATGTCACCAGTACAACCTACCTGTCAATTCATAGGGATTACGATTCCCGGGTGGCGCCAAATTGTTTTTATTAAAACAATTAAAACATTTAATTTTTAAAGTAACATGTGGTATTAGCATGGACAGCTGTGGCGTTCGAATTATTCCCGCTGCTACACAGGTTGTCGACTCGGCCAATCGTGACAAGCGCTAGTTGGCTGATACTTACTACTTCGCTAACACACATATATTTTACAAAAATAAATCCTATGAAATAACAAGAGAATATTGTGTTGTACTGTATCTTTTAATACAAATTTAATTATTAATAAATATGACAATTGAATCATAAACAGATTATAATATTATGCCCCGGCTTAGAGCGTGAAACATAAACATCTCAAGGTTGGCAAATTTCGATTTTAAAACACTATCGTTCCGTTATGTCAACAAATTACTATGTTTTTAAAATCTGGAGTTCTTTTCATCATGAAAATAGACATAAACGTTGATTACATGAAAAGAAAGTACACTATTATACCTTATAGGTACTTAGGATTTATAATGTGTTTGTACAATTTGTTCCGTAGTGTCGTATTTCTGTTACAGTAATTATGTTTACAAATAAGATTATCTTTATAAATGGTTTTTAATATAAGTAAATTATGCCTTTACCTTTGAAAGAAAATACTACTTTTAAATAGTGAGAAATTTTATCATTTGAAAATAATTTAAGTGATTTGGGGTTTTAGGAGTAAGAAATTATTCGGTACTTATCAGTTCGTCTCACGTTGGAGGGTCATCATGGGTAGGCGTGTATTTTTCGAATTTGGGCTGGTTGTAGGCTTCCAGCGTCTTCTTCAAACTAGTCTGGGTTTTTTTCTTTAATTAGTTTGTTCAATTTCGTTCCTGGTCATCATTAATTCTATACAGATCGACGTCTCTTCACATGGGATCATTTGAATTCACTAGTTGACTTGTTATAACTGTTTAAATTAAAGTTTTAGTTTGTGCAATTTCTTGTGTGGCGTACCCACGCTTCGTTTCTTCAGCGTCTGTATAATTTAACGGAAAAATAAGCCTCAAATGACACGTTGTCATAGTAACTAATAATTCAATGCTTGTTTAATTACTCTTTACCTACATTGTTAGAAATATTTGAATTTTTATTCAAATTTATTAAGTATTTTCCTAATGATTTTACTCCCTTATAATTCCCTTGGGATAATAAATGACATCACTATTATTTTTCTTTCCTTTCAAAGTTTATAATGATACCTCATAAGGTCATATTTTGTTACACTTTAACTATAGTCTAATTATTTGACATTTAATAAATAACATATCTTTCTTGAATTAAATTATTACAATATTATTTCTGTTTTAAAATAACTGATATATTAATACTGTCCCTTCACTGTTCTTAGATTAGTAAGATTTTTTGTGAAATTGTTACAATTTGCATCTGAAAGTTCTTGGCAGTTAACTGTTTTCATAGTTACAAACAGCCATGATTGTTTTTTGTGTATCTCCTTTTTAAATTACATTCTGAATTCAGCCTGATGGGCTTCACTTATTTGTTTGTGTTTTAATTATTATTCAACATAAATTTTTATTACTTTTCATTTAACATATAATAGTTAGGTTTATGGACTGTAAGTCCCTTTTCAGTCATATTCCTTCTTTAACATTGAATCAACTATTCTTTATAAATCATAAATTATTCTTAGTATTAACATTGATTTCTATCTTGTCTTATAAAGTATGGTGATAAACATTGTCACTTTCTCTAATATTATTAAGGTTGATTCCCCTTTCAACATGGGGTGTTGTATTCTTTATAAATGTAATCTTTAATAACAAACTTTACTTCTATCCTATCATGCCATGTTAACACAAGTTATGGTACTGGGCTTTCTCCCTGATATGTCACATGCTTTCCTTATATTAAATTTTAAATACTATTTTTAATTACTTCTAGGTATACAATTAATTATAATTCCACTCTAATCATTGGTGGTTTATCAATGTTTTAAAGAGTGTCTATTTCCTTAGCATTCTAATTTGAATGTTTCACCTTCACTATTTTATAGGGCATTAACACTTCACTAAAACACTTCACTTTGGTTCACTGTTTTGTAATTAGTGTTATTTAATGGGTAACCCCTATACTTTTTCCTACCATTTCTCACTATTTTGTTCTAGTATTATGTTTACTATAAACAATATTAGGCTAGTTGTGTTTTGGTTGAATCTAACCTTTCTGACAGGGTTAATGTACTCTTCCTATACTACTTTGCTTTACAATTGTATTGTCTTAAAAATGGTTACATATGTTAAATCAATAATAATAATAACATTGGTTTCATTAATATATAATTATTTAAGGTTTATTGACCGTATTCTATCTTTAACATACAATCTTTCCCTTTTATATATGTGTGTTAGTTTCCTCATGGGTTTTATCTGTCTCCTCATCATTCTTCCTCTTCTTCTTCTTCAATAATCTTCATCTTCTTTCTTCATCTTGGTTTGGTCCTCCTTTAGTTCTATGTCCATCATTGTTTTGTCAATCACATTTTCTTAAGTATGTTTGGGTTGTCGGCTCAATCATGTCAAAATATCTACATTTTAATAAGTATGTTACGTGGTTCCCTTCTTTATGTTTGTGTTTTTTGGCTCAATCACTTGGGTTGGGTAATATCGTGGTACGTCATGTCAAAGTATTTACATTTTAATCATTTTTTACACATTTTATTTCATATGAAGTAATTTTATATCAAGAATTATCTTTTTTATCACTGGTACGAGATTTGGCTTAATTGTATCGTTACATAATGCCTCTCCTCTAAAATTGATCATTTTAATAAAATACTAGCATAGTGTTTTATGAAATTATCAGTTATAGATAACTTTTTTCCTTCTCTTCCTTGTTTGTTTCTCCATTCTCCATTTCTCTTCTTACTTAATTCACTCCATTTTGTTTGGATCTGTTTTTATTTATTTCCATTGGTGCATATTCCCTCATACACACATTTTATTTCCCTAACTTTATATAGTAGCTGGTTTCTCCCATTACTACTCAATTTTCTGAGACTAGAGGCACATCTTCTCTACTCAGTTCACATAGATTGCTGGACTTTTCAACAGTCAATCTTAAATCTTTGTCAACTTGTGACTTAATAATAATAATAATATAATAATATAATTGGGATTGTCCACCTTGTGGTTTGTTTTTAGATCACTTTATCATTACTACTCATTCTTCCTTCCGCTATACCTTAACTATACACTATCATCTACTCATATACTATATTGAGAAATTTTATCTTTATTCATATGTTAATTTCATCATATCTCGCTTTTCATTATTTTGTTTTCAATGCTCGTTGTGATCATTTTAATTGTTTTAGACATTTTTTTAGTCATTTAGCAGGATTCTGCTTTAGCCATATTTGTATATTTGTTTTATATACAATTTCTCTCTCTCTCCTTGTACCAGGTAACGTTTTATTTATTTTTTCTGATAATACTTTCGTTTCAGTATAATTTCAAGTATTTATCTCAGTAATTTGAACTTGATTTTATTTTTGTTTATTTTACTCTGTATTCAACATCATTTTTGATAATTCTTTGGTAAGTTAATGGTCTTACCTTAAAGGAATGTTTGTAGCGTATTCCTTTTAGCTATTTTTTGTTTTTAATTATAATTGTAAGTTTGTGCTTCTTACATTTTTATTACATAGGAATGTGTGTAACTTATTCCTGATTATCTCACTTTTTACTTCATACTTCATATTTCAATTTTTTGTTATATTTTAAACTGATTTAAATTGAAAGGAATTTGTAACTGTTTCCTTTGTTTTCTTTTGTTTTTTTTTTCATTAAAACTTTAATTTTTCCGCATACATCATCTAAATATTTGAGTAAGCTGCTCTTACAATCTCTTTTAGAATTTTGAAATTTGTTTCATTTCACAATGGTTTTATTCTTCCTCGTAAAACTTTTTTATTGAAGTTTGATTGTAAACTCCCTTGATTTTCCTTGTATTGATATTACTGATTTGGTAAGTGTTATTACCATTGTCTCTTGTGATGATATACGGATTATTATGATATACATGATTGTTCTATTCTTATTGCTATACACAGGTCCTTGTTATTTATATTTTGTTAAGTTGACTTCTCCTTTTCTTTCCTTTATTATTTCCTTCTCTTTTTCGACTCTTTGTTGTTAGGCACCTCTACTCCTTCAAGTGCTTGATAGACACACTTATTCTGGATGATATGATTAAATTTATTTATTAATTATGGTTTATTACTATTTTTTTTTCATTTAATTCGTAGTTTACCCATGGTCCATCAGTTCCTCTGCCCTTATGGTTCGGATAACTCTGGCGTGTAGAACTGTTTTCTTACTGGTGAAATAGGTCTCCTCCATCTTGTACCATAATTCCTTTAATACCATATGTTCCGTGGTATTTATTTCTACCTCCATCATTTGATTAGTTTGTCGATTAATCAGAGAAGTTATTTGTGCCTCTCTCATTAATATTATTTTTGCCTTTTTATTTGGTATTTCCATTTCTGGTGTGCTCCAGTATTTTATTGACCTTCTTGTTTTGTTGTCAGTCATTTCTATTTCTGGCATCTTCCATCTAAGCATAGATTTGCTGAATTTTTCATCCACTGGTTGGTTGTGAATTTCTTTTATAATTTCCCTCAGAGTCCTCCTACAATCTTTGTACTTTATTAATTTGCTTTGATAGGTAATGGGCAAATTAAATACCTCGATGAGTCCGTTCTTCATCATCTCCACTTCTTCTCGTGTTTTGATGAGTTTCCTCTTATATACCTTTCTGATTTCTTCGGTTTTCTTACTCTTCTTAATAATTCGATTCTTCTTCATACGACTGGTTACACCTATTTGTAGTCCTTGGTGCCTCTCCTCCAGTTCCTTTACCATCTCCTTCTGTGTTATCTTCTGATTCCCCGGTTCCATGTTCTCATTCACCGCTTCTTTGATACTTTTAGAAGTGCTGTCTAGTGTTTCATTCCATTGTTTGAAATCACTAACTACTGTTTCTTGAAGCTGATTCAATGGGTAACTTGTTTCTTCCCATCTCTTATTCATCCCTGTTTTCGTCCATCTGTCTTCTTCACGAAACTCTGCAAACATGAATCTCAATTCTTCTCTGTTCTTCTCCAATGCCTCCTGACCTCTCTTCAAGTCTTCATGGTTGCTCTCTATCTTGTCATTCAGGAATTCTATACTCTCCTTCATTTGCGTCTTCAATTCTTCAACGTTTTGGTCCAGTTTTTCCAGTTTCTCCAGTTTTTTATTCATTTGTCCAAAATGTTCCGTCATCATTTTCATCAAACTATCTAATTTCGTTTCTTCTGTTGGTTTGACTGGTTGTTGGTTTACCGTGACTTCTGCTTCTATTTCCGGTTCAGGTTCAGGTTCAGGTGGATTTGGATTTTCCACTTGGTCCTCCTGTGGGTTTTCTTCTGACAATTCTCCAGTCGTTTCTTCCATTTCTACTTCTTCAACTTCCTCCACTTCTTCTGGGTTTCCTTCTTGGTTTGGTGTTTCCTTCCCTTTGCGTCTCGTAACCATCCCGTGTCTATTCATGATCGCCGCTAGTTATTCTTACCAGCCGCACGTTGTTGGTCGCCAATATGTAACAATAGATTGGAAGACGCCCTTGTTCAAGCCCCGCGATGGAAGCCAATATGTACTAATAAATATAGGTCGTACCTGTTAAAATGTATCACACTTGTTTATATGGTGTATTAGTGTGATTGTAGTGTGTTTGCCTCACACTGGTTGTTACATAAATCGACGTCACTACTGGAGTCCGTAGCGTTGTCAATGTCACCAGTACAACCTACCTGTCAATTCATAGGGATTACGATTCCCGGGTGGCGCCAAATTGTTTTTATTAAAACAATTAAAACATTTAATTTTTAAAGTAATATGTGGTATTAGCATGGACAGCTGTGGCGTTCGAATTATTCCCGCTGCTACACAGGTTGTCGACTCGGCCAATCGTGACAAGCGCTAGTTGGCTGATACTTACTACTTCGCTAACACACATATTTTACAAAAATAAATCCTATGAAATAACAAGAGAATATTGTGTTGTACTGTATCTTTTAATACAAATTTAATTATTAATAAATATGACAATTGAATCATAAACAGATTATAATATTATGCCCCGGCTTAGAGCGTGAAACATAAACATCTCAAGGTTGGCAAATTTCGATTTTAAAACACTATCGTTCCGTTATGTCAACAAATTACTATGTTTTTAAAATCTGGAGTTCTTTTCATCATGAAAATAGACATAAACGTTGATTACATGAAAAGAAAGTACACTATTATACCTTATAGGTACTTAGGATTTATAATGTGTTTGTACAATTTGTTCCGTAGTGTCGTATTTCTGTTACAGTAATTATGTTTACAAATAAGATTATCTTTATAAATGGTTTTTAATATAAGTAAATTATGCCTTTACCTTTGAAAGAAAATACTACTTTTAAATAGTGAGAAATTTTATCATTTGAAAATAATTTAAGTGATTTGGGGTTTAGGAGTAAGAAATTATTCGGTACTTATCAGTTCGTCTCACGTTGGAGGGTCATCATGGGTAGGCGTGTATTTTTCGAATTTGGGCTGGTTGTAGGCTTCCAGCGTCTTCTTCAAACTAGTCTGGGTTTTTTTCTTTAATTAGTTTGTTCAATTTCGTTCCTGGTCATCATTAATTCTATACAGATCGACGTCTCTTCACATGGGATCATTTGAATTCACTAGTTGACTTGTTATAACTGTTTAAATTAAAGTTTTAGTTTGTGCAATTTCTTGTGTGGCGTACCCACGCTTCGTTTCTTCAGCGTCTGTATAATTTAACGGAAAAATAAGCCTCAAATGACACGTTGTCATAGTAACTAATAATTCAATGCTTGTTTAATTACTCTTTACCTACATTGTTAGAAATATTTGAATTTTTATTCAAATTTATTAAGTATTTTCCTAATGATTTTACTCCCTTATAATTCCCTTGGGATAATAAATGACATCACTATTATTTTTCTTTCCTTTCAAAGTTTATAATGATACCTCATAAGGTCATATTTTGTTACACTTTAACTATAGTCTAATTATTTGACATTTAATAAATAACATATCTTTCTTGAATTAAATTATTACAATATTATTTCTGTTTTAAAATAACTGATATATTAATACTGTCCCTTCACTGTTCTTAGATTAGTAAGATTTTTTGTGAAATTGATACAATTTGCATCTGAAAGTTCTTGGCAGTTAACTGTTTTCATAGTTACAAACAGCCATGATTGTTTTTTGTGTATCTCCTTTTTAAATTACATTCTGAATTCAGCCTGATGGGCTTCACTTATTTGTTTGTGTTTTAATTATTATTCAACATAAATTTTTATTACTTTTCATTTAACATATAATAGTTAGGTTTATGGACTGTAAGTCCCTTTTCAGTCATATTCCTTCTTTAACATTGAATCAACTATTCTTTATAAATCATAAATTATTCTTAGTATTAACATTGATTTCTATCTTGTCTTATAAAGTATGGTGATAAACATTGTCACTTTCTCTAATATTATTAAGGTTGATTCCCCTTTCAACATGGGGTGTTGTATTCTTTATAAATGTAATCTTTAATAACAAACTTTACTTCTATCCTATCATGCCATGTTAACACAAGTTATGGTACTGGGCTTTCTCCCTGATATGTCACATGCTTTCCTTATATTAAATTTTAAATACTATTTTTAATTACTTCTAGGTATACAATTAATTATAATTCCACTCTAATCATTGGTGGTTTATCAATGTTTTAAAGAGTGTCTATTTCCTTAGCATTCTAATTTGAATGTTTCACCTTCACTATTTTATAGGGCATTAACACTTCACTAAAACACTTCACTTTGGTTCACTGTTTTGTAATTAGTGTTATTTAATGGGTAACCCCTATACTTTTTCCTACCATTTCTCACTATTTTGTTCTAGTATTATGTTTACTATAAACAATATTAGGCTAGTTGTGTTTTGGTTGAATCTAACCTTTCTGACAGGGTTAATGTACTCTTCCTATACTACTTTGCTTTACAATTGTATTGTCTTAAAAATGGTTACATATGTTAAATCAATAATAATAATAACATTGGTTTCATTAATATATAATTATTTAAGGTTTATTGACCGTATTCTATCTTTAACATACAATCTTTCCCTTTTATATATGTGTGTTAGTTTCCCCTTGGGTTTTATCTGTCTCCTCTTCATTCTTCCTCTTCTTCTTCTTCAATAATCTTCATCTTCTTTCTTCATCTTGGTTTGGTCCTCCTTTAGTTCTATGTCCATCATTGTTTTGTCAATCACATTTTCTTAAGTATGTTTGGGTTGTCGGCTCAATCATGTCAAAATATCTACATTTTAATAAGTATGTTACGTGGTTCCCTTCTTTATGTTTGTGTTTTTTGGCTCAATCACTTGGGTTGGGTAATATCGTGGTACGTCATGTCAAAGTATTTACATTTTAATCATTTTTTACACATTTTATTTCATATGAAGTAATTTTATATCAAGAATTATCTTTTTTATCACTGGTACGAGATTTGGCTTAATTGTATCGTTACAACACACACACACACACACACGCACGCTCACATACACAATCACGTTCACTCAAATAATTGATCTGTTGTGTTTGTATTCATACACAGTCTTGATGATGAGTAGAGGGAAAGTGAGCGTTAGAAAACACTTCCGGGTTCCAGTTGAAAACACTACCGGGTTCCAGTTCATGACGTCATAGAGGCACTGGCAGCTGGTGTCCGAGCTGTCCATGTGACGTCACTGTTTTGTGTGTGTGTGTGTATGTGTGTGTATGTGTGACTGAAACACTTCCGTGTTCCAGTTCATGACGTCATACAGAGGCTCAAGTCGCTGGCGTCCGCATGGCTAAAACCTGTTTCAAGACGTCACGGAGGCCGTGGTTTCTGCATGTTCAAAATTTGGTAGCCGAAAACAATGTGTAGCGGATGGGGGTACCCAGAATTCGGCGATTGCCCGGACGCGCAGAGGCTATGTCATCGGGTACCGTTACTCGAAATTTTGGGGGCATCGGGTACCGTTATCCGAAATGTTTAAATCAACGGATGGGGGTACCCGAAATTTGTGGGTACGCCCTAACCGGGTTCCAGTTCATGACAGAGGCCCTGGCAGCTGGTGTCCGAATGTTAAAACACTTCCGCGTTCTGGTTTATTTTGATGTAACAAAATAATCGTCCTCTCTCGACATTTTTTTAATGTCAGAATTTTGGTACCCTAAATGATTAAAACAACGGATGGGGGTACCCGAAATTTGTGGGTACGCCCACATGACGACGACGTAGAGGGCGTGATGTCTGAAATGTTTAAATCAACGGATGGGGGTACCCGAAATTTTCGGTGTCTGAAATTTAGTACCCGAAATGTTTAAATCAACGGATGGGGTTACCCGAAATTTTTGGTGTCCGAATTTTGACACCCGAAATGTTTAAATCAACGAATGGGGGGTACACCCTAAAACAAGTCCTGTATGTCTAAACTCTGGACGGGGAGGAGAAACCGTTACGCGAAATTGATCGGTTAAAATTTGGGACAATAGGTACCTGACGGGTTCCGAAATTTGGTGATTAATGACATCCCGACGCGGTTCCTCCGGTACTCAAAACCGGATATTGTATTATTATAATGTTTATATTGTGTTAATATAAAACAGATGCATCGATTTGAATACTGTTTAGAAAACATATATTCTTATTATGCGTTACTAAAATTGTTAACTGAATAAATATATTTACTCCTGTGACGATTCTCCTGTAAACCAGTCAAACAGCATCTAAGCTGGTACAAGCGGTGTGTGTGTGAAACACTACCACGTTCCGTTAATGTATTCAAAGAGGAACTGATAGCTGGCGTCCGTGTTTTATAAAGCTGTGTGTGTGTGTGTGTGTGTGTGTGTGTGTGTGAGGTTGACGTAGAGTTGGCTCAGGCAAGCTGTTGTAACTTGCAGCGCTCTTTCTCTACTATAAAAACCGGTTTCTTTGCTGTTACATTCCATATGAGAGACTTACATCTCTACTGCTTTTGGGATTATTCAAGTATGATAGGAATAATTGTTTTGTATAAGGGGTATAATAATAAAAATAACATAGGTTATGGTTTATATGTATATATAATTTTTAATAATATCAAAAGCTTTTACAATCAAATCATAAGCTATAAGTTTTTTCTCTCTCTACACACACATGTTCTATATTCACAAGACAATTATAATTGAGCAAAACATACGCCCTCTCTCTATATACATAACTAAACAAAATAGACACTTTATCTATATATATATATATTTACATAATTATACAAAATAATCTTTTTTCTCTCTCGCTTTCTCTCTCTTTTGCAGCCTTGAAGGTTCTCTCTCTCTCTCTCTCTCTCTATATATATATATATATATGTATATATACACACATACACACACACACATATAATTAACAAAATAATAATTACATTTACTACAACCAAAACAAGCCTTATATGTCTAACAATAATAATAATAATTAATAACATACAATATTACAATGTTGATGTGTAATATATTAATAATAACATACTGAATGTAGACACACATCAAATGATAATTAATATGGTGTTAACTACATGTGTAAAATGGTACACCAAAACCTTGAATTCAACTCTTTTTAGTATTTTAGATAATAACAGTGGTAACAACGCTTATAAAGCGCACATCCAGTGGAATTATGCCTTAACCAATTACATTTTTTCGTCAAAATAATTTTTTAAAACAATTGTTCTTCAGAGTGTAAATTCTCTCCACTCACAAGCACTCAGAATGTTACAGTGGTCACCATATGGTGGTGAACGACATACATCTCCCTCGCATTCGCACAAACACATAACATCGAAACAAGGTTTCTGTAACTATGAGAGAAATCTTTTAAAAAATTTAATTACACATAAAAATTTAACTAACACTTTAATGATTGTTTATCTCAACTTTTTATGTTATAAACCACATACGTTTTTTAATAATTAAAAATAGAATATAATTTCCTACAATTAATAATACTTGATCAAATACAAAAGAATGTAGACACATCAAATGATAGTTAGTGTGGTATTAAAAAAACATGTATTCTGAATTAAACTCATTTTGATATCTTAGATAACAACAGACGCGACAACGGTTACGAAGCGGACATCCGCTAGAGTCATGCCTTGACCACTCATATTTTTTTACTAGCGAGGTATACGCTGTACCAGTAAAATTATACATCATATAGTATATCTGATTAACCAGCTTTGTTTTAGCAATTAGCAAATCTTTTATTTGAAGATATTCAATATTATGGTTGTTACAATAACTAATTGATGTTTGAAGAGTTTGAAAAACTCATTACGAATAAATACTTTCATTTTGTAAATATTCTTTTCGTTTCGTATTGATATCCATCTACTCAGTGTCTTACGATTATTTCTAAAATTATAATCGAATTTAATCATGTTGCATTGACAATATAATCTATTATTACCATTTATTTCTCTGTTTAAAAGTTTTTCTACAATATTAGATCCAAGCAACACCTTGTTCTTTCTCTGAAAATGAATAGTTAACATTAAAAAACGACAAAAAAAATAGAGAAGTCTACTTCATCATTTAAAAACATTTTACTATTAATGTTATTATTACTATTATTATTATAATAAATCAATCCTGTTCTCGTTTATTTGGTCTGGAAAAAAAGAGAAAAAATTAATACATAACCACTTCTGTATAAGTAATTATTAGTGGTACTGAAATATCATACTCACATAATCAATATCCAACTGCACGCTCACTTTCTCGTTCGCCAGCGGAGTGTGTGAGGTTACGCATAGTGATAGGACACAAGGCTTCACAGCTTTCAATTGCTCCTCTGTAAATACGTCACACCATCTTTTAGGTAGGTATACATAGAAAAGTTTATCCTCCGGCTGAGGACAGGCTCCGGTATCTTCCAAATCTACCACAACTGACTCCCCGAATTTCGTTTTCACAAATTTCATGTGAATTATATGATACTTTACTCCTAAAGAAAGACTTGACAAGTCTCTTTTTGGTAAAAAATTTTCAACTGTCTTCGCGTTCGCAACGATTCCTTCCATGGCGAGTACTGATGACTGCACAGGGAAACACTGGCGTATTTATTCTGTTTCCCCCGACCACGTTCCTTCCTTCTAAAGCGTCATCTCCTTCGGTCACGACACCCTACCCCGCACCTCCACCGCAACGGTAACGGCTATAATTTTGCTTCCTACCCCACCCCGCGTCGTCACGGGCCACCATCTGCTTTCGGTCACGACCGGACGATGACATCCTACCCCGCACCCCCACACCACACCCAAAGCCTCACCACCACCCCGCACCTCGCCTACATATTTTGTTCAATTACTTTGTCTGTCGCTCCGCAACGACCGGGTTTCCCCCACCCCACCCCACCCCGCACCACACTCGAGTCCGTCGGTCACGGTCACCCCGCACCCCACCCCGCGTCGTCTCGGGCCACCATCTGCTTTCGGTCACGACCGGTCGTACAACCCAGCCCCCCGTACCCCGCACCCTACATCCCGTGGGAGGCGACTCAACGAGCGCGCTTCGGTCAAGGTCGCCGGCATCCTGTACCCCGCACCTCGCCTACCTCTCGGTCACGGACACCGGCTGCAACCTAGCTCCCTACCCCGCACCACCATCCCACACCTTTACCCCGCACCGCATCGGTCACGGACGTCAGCTTCCTACACCGCACTCCCCACCCCACCCAGCCCTCTGCAACGCGCGTCATCGGTCACGACCGGACGATGACATCCTAGCCCGCACCCCCACCCCGCACCACCAGCACACACCGCATCGGTCACGACAACCCCGCACCCCACCCCGCGCAGCTGCTCCTCGCGAGCGGAGCGCGGCGACAGAGTTACCGGTCACCGGACTGTCTATATAGGGAACCGACTACGCGAAGCCGGCCTCACTCCTTTCACAATGACCGACAGCAGCAGCAGCAGCGGCGGCAGCAACAGCGAACACCGTGCTATCAATGGTAATGTAATTACTATAAAATTTATGATACTTGACAATACACTAAACACACAAACAGTATTATTAGATTACAAACACACGGTTATTGATAAGATTTGTAGCGAAGCAGTTGCATTAAATAATTATATAAAGTGGTATTTAGCAGTTCGTGTATCTTTTAAAAAATTAATAAACACCGAAAATATTTATTGTAATGCGGTATTTAGATCACGTACAGAACTTAAGTCACAGTATGACGATATCGATGAACAGTATTCGATAGCTAGCGAGAAAATAATGGAATCCGTTGACAAATTCACGCGTGACGGAAGCGGGTGGGTCGAAAATGGTGTCGAGTCGGTGGAAATAAATATTACAAAATACAATCCTCTTGTGGGGTCGAGCTTTCTACCTACACCATCGAAATTGTCACACAGTAAGAAAGGAATTATTAATGTGAAAAATTTAGAAGATGAAAAGTGTTTCTTGTGGTCTGTGCTCGCCGGTATACACCCGATCGCGTGTAACCCGCATCGCGTTAGCCATTACCTTCCGTACGAAGAAGAAATAAACATGAAGGACATACCTTATCCCGTCGCAGTCAATAAGATAAAACGTTTTGAAAAATTAAACGAAAACATATCCGTTAACGTTTTTGGCTACGAAGGCGAGGTATATCCTTTACGTATTACTGAACACCGCGGTCGAAAGTACCACGTAAACCTACTGCTACTGTCCGACGCGAACACTACTCACTACTGCCTCATACGGAACCTTTCGCGTATGCTTTCGTCGTTGTCAAAACGAAACGGCGCTTCGCTTTACTGCAACTACTGTCTACACCGATTTTCGGACAATAAAGATACTAACGCGGCGCGAAAACGAGTTGAAGAACACGAACGCAACTGTTCTCAGCATGCAGTACAGAAAGTAAAACTTCCTGACGAGAACGAAAAGTGGATGTATTTTAAAAACTTTTCACTTTGTCACCGCGTACCTTATACGGTATACGCTGACTTCGAATCGTTTATTGTTCCGACCACCGGTAAAAACGTGGCACATCATATACCAGCCAGTTTCTGCTATGTGATAGTTGACTGGATGGGAAACGCTGTCAAGGAACCTGTAATATACCGCGGTAAAGACGTGGTGGACACGTTCCTTCGTGTGCTTTTAGTCGACGTTCAACGACTCGATAGAAAGTTTAATAAACCGATCCAAATGACAGCGGCCGATGAACGGTCATTCCGAAACGCTACGCACTGTCATCTGTGCAAGCAGCCGTTAACGGACGACACGGTTCGAAACCATTGCCACATAACGGGAAACTATTTAGGCGCTGCTCACAATGCGTGTAATATAAATTACAAAATACCAACACACGTTCCGGTTTTTTTCCATAATTTAAGTGGCTATGACTCGCATCATTTGATGCAAGGTTTCGGAAAGTACAAGGAAGATGAAATAACGTGTATCGCTACTACAACCGAACGTTACATCTCCGTTACACTCGGTCAGCTCCGGTTTCTCGATTCTCTGCGGTTCATGAACGCGTCACTTGAAAAACTCGTCTCCAACTTATCCGCGGATAAATTTAAAATCCTTAATCAATTTTACACGCGTAATGTTAATTTACTGTTGCGTAAAGGCGTGTACCCTTACGAATACGTTACGGACGATTCAAAATTTGACGAGAGGCAGTTACCGGACCGCGAACATTTTTACAACGGGTTGACAGAGTCGGATATAAACGAAGAAGATTACGCGCACGCTCGAGCGGTTTGGTCGGCTTTCGACATGCAAACGTTCGGTGATTATCATGACCTTTATTTAAAAACGGATGTACTACTGCTTGCTGATGTATTTGAAAACTTTCGAAACATGAGCCTACAGTACTACGAACTCGATCCGTGTAACGTTTTTACCACCGCCGGTTTAGCGTGGAACGCGATGCTGAAAATGACAGGAGTTAGGTTAGAGTTACTCCGCGATATAGACGTACACCTGTACATCGAAAGAGGTATCCGTGGCGGCTTAGCAGCAATTTCTAGTAGGTACGCCAAGGCCAACAACCCGTACATTCCCGATTATGACGCAAGCAAGCCGCATAACTATTTACTTTACCTCGATTGTACCAACCTGTACGGAACGGCTATGACACAGCCTTTACCACTGTCCGGTTTTCGATGGTTGGAACGTACAGTGATCGATACGTTGAACGTGCACACGTTACGCGACGATGGTGACACCGGTTATATCCTGGAAGTCGATCTGGGGTATCCACATTACCTACACGACTTACACAGTGACTACCCTTTAGCACCTGAAAAGCGTACTATTACGGACAGTATGCTTTCACCGTACTGCTATCGCATGAAGCTGTTAAAAGACTTTGTGTGCAGTAACGGTAAGGTAGAGAAACTGATAACGTCCCTCGAGGACAAGACAAAATACATTGTTCATTACAGAACATTGAAACTCTACCTCGAACTAGGAATGGAGTTGAAAGCGATTCACCGTGTGTTAGCATTCACACAGTGCGTATGGTTGAAACCTTTCATCGATTTTAATACGGAGCGACGAAAGGAAGCCAGAAACACCTTTGAAAAAGACTTTTTTAAGTTAATGAATAACGCACCGTACGGAAAATCGTTGGAAAACGTACGGAAGCGAATCGATTTCAAGTTAGTTCCAAACGAGAAGAAACTTCACAAACTAACCGCTAACCCCAGGCTACAACATTTTTTCATCTATAACGAGGACCTGGTAGGTCTCACGATGAAAAAAATATCCATTACACTGAACCGACCTTTGTACGTTGGGTTCAGTGTATTGGATATTAGTAAGCTGATTATGTATCGGTTCCATTACGGATTCACGATGAATACGTACGGGTCACGTGCACGTCTATGTATGACGGACACTGACTCTCTGTTGTACGACATTCGCACCGACGATGTGTACAAAGACATGGAGGAGCATCTCGAACTCTTTGACACGTCGGAGTACCCTAAGGCACATCCGTGCTATAGTGAAACAAACAAGAAAAAGTTGGGTACTTTTAAAGACGAAACAAATGGAATACCGGTACTTGAATTTGTCGGGTTGCGCGCAAAATGTTATTCATTAGTTACGGCAAACGATAAAGAGAAAAAGGTAGCGAAAGGTGTGCCACGTTCCGCGATAGCTACACAGTTGAAACATCAACTTTATAAACAATGTGTAAAGACCACTTCTCAATCTTATACTACGGCGCAGACTATCCAAAGCGAAAAACATAACATATACACAAGAAAGCTTACAAAATTATCGCTGTCACCATACGATGACAAACGATATGTCTTGGATGACGGTGAAACAACACTGGCGTACGGTCATTATAAACTCTGTCAACCCAGACGCGAGATAATTCAGCAAGCGAGAAAATCCGTTATAAATTATGCGTTCGATATACGTTGATATAAGACTCGCTTGCAGGAGCAACACTCTGTCAGTAACGACGATGAAGTCGGTGAGGTTCAGTGAAAACGTAACGGTATATCTCGTACCAAAATTTTGCGATTCGCGTTTCGGGTGGCGATATGGAAAACGTACGCAAAACTATTGCAAAAGAATTGCACAGACCGGTGAGAAGGAACTTTCCCAGACGTGCGGTGGAGGTGAAGGGGTTACACGATCTCTACCAAGCGGATTTGGTGGAAATGATACCGCATGCCAAGTTGAACAAGGGGTACAAATATCTAATGACGGTAATAAACGCATTTAGCAAGTATGCATATGCGATTCCCTTAAAAACTAAATCGGGTGTTGAAGTAGCACATGCTCTCGAACCAATAATTGTAAAAAATAAAATGAAATACCTGCAAACGGATAAGGGGAAAGAGTACTTTAACACTACCGTACAAGCTTTACTAAAGAGATTCAACGTCAAACACTATTCAACGTATAGCGAGAAGAAAGCGTCCATCGTAGAGCGATTTAATCGTACGTTGAAAACGAACATGTACCGCGCGTTCAGCGAGCAAGGCCATTATCGGTGGTTGTCGCTTTTGCCTAAACTGGTGATGGAATACAACGACAGAGTGCATAGAACTATAGAGATGAAGCCGCGACAAGTCGACAAGAGCAACGAGCAAATTGTGTTGGAACGAATAAGAAAAAATATCGTACCGCGGAAAGTGAGCAAGAAACATAAGTTTAAAATAGGCGATCGAGTGCGTATCAGTAAATACAAAATCACATTCGCTAAAGGTTATACACCAAACTGGACGAACGAGATATATACAGTGCACAGAGTTCAGCCAACCGTACCGGTTACGTACTTGTTGAAAGATCACACGGGTGACGTTGTGGAAGGTGGGTTTTATGAACAAGAATTGAGTAAAACCAGCGTTGGTGATGTGTATCTCGTTGAAAAAATATTACAACGTAAAGGTGATCGCGTGCGAGTGCGCTGGCTCGGCTTTGACGGTAAACACGATTCGTGGATACATAAAAAGATCTGATATAATAACATTACCACAGTATTTAACCGAACGTAAACGAGTTAAGATGAAGATTGAACAACAATCGTTAAAGTTAAATGTTAAGAACGTAGACTCTGCTAAGTACAACGGTGAAGTTGCATATAATAAACACAGTCCACTGTTTCCAAACACAGTTCGATGTATCGTGTGCGGCGGGTCATGTAGCGGGAAGTCAAACGTTGCCTTTAACATGTTATTCGATTCAAACGGACTGCGATTTCAGAACCTGTACGTGTTCTCCAAATCGTTATTTCAACCAAAATATCGTATGTTGGAAGACGTTTTTAATGCTCTCGCTGACGAAGGAATGATGTACTTCACATACAGTGAAAACGATAAAGTACCACCTCCGCACGAAATTGTACCTAATTCAATCATGTTGTTCGATGATGTGGTATGTGAACGGCAGAATAACATACGAAAATATTTCGCTATGGGACGGCATAGCGGTGTGGACACTTTGTACCTTTGTCAGACGTACAGTCTGGTGCCAAAGCAACTGGTGCGTGATAATGCCAATTTCTTGGTTTTTTTCAGGCAAGATGATCTCAATTTACGTCACGTTTACAACGATCACGTTAACACAGATATGAAATACGAAGAGTTCAAAGCGATGTGCGCCGAAGCGTGGAAGGATCGTTACGGATTCATAGTCATCAACAAGGACTCACCGATAAACGCGGGTAGATACAGAGTGGGTTTCGATCGTTTTATACATAAATAGAATAGTTTGTGCGAGAAAGTCATCAGTGTCAAGATGGATGACAAGCAATTGACACATGAAATCGATGCAATTAGCGATAACATAAGACAAAAGTATCGCGCGTTGAAACATGACATCAGAGAGAGCGATGAAGCGTTAACGAGAAAGTACAAACCTCTTTTGGAACCGTTAACCCAGATTTCGGAAAAGTTGAATGTCTCCGGTGATAAAATTAAAAAAATAAATGTTGAAGATGAAGATACGAAGACAGCTGTCGAGATGACACCACCACCATCACAACCTCGATTCCTTAGAACGGAAGTGTTGTCACAAACTCCTGATGTCGAAACATCGAACGTGACTCTTGAAGAGTTTTTAGCAACACCCGAAGGTCGACAGGAAGCACAAGAATACGTTGAACAGTCTGTCGAAGGTCCGCTCGCGAGGAAATACTTACTACTCGCTTTATCTGATGATCGAGACAAAAAGATGGATCATACGTACGGTATCCGTAACGTTGCAGACAAATGGATGGTGGGAAATTCGGTGTTGGAGATCAATCAAGACGACAGCTTCTACATAGCTGGAAAACGATACAGGGGTACACCGGGTCTCTACGAACTTATGTTTATGAAAGAACCCAACAAGAGCGTCTATGATGAAAACGATTTAGCAGCGTACAAATCTATACTGTCGGACACTAACGCACATAAACATTATTATTTACCCGGTGCTAAAATAAATACAAACAAAGGTGTAAAGTACAGAGAGATAATCGCCCGATTGTTCCCACCGCGCAGCGGACGTGGTATCGATTACGTACACTGGAACGATCCCAACAAACTGGTTGAACGGTTGAGACTGCTGGTAAGTTCAAAACGCGCCGGTCACACCGGACACGACAACGAAATCATCTCCGTTGTGGAGGAATTACGTGAAGCCAACATTATCGTATAAATTTTATGAACGTCGGTGTAACAACTCATTGACGTCAACACTGTCAACATGTGCGGGTTAGATTTGACACCTGACTTTGAAGTCGAAAACGAAAGACTGAAAACCTTTACATCATGGCCTGTGCATTTCATCAGTCCAACCGCTATGGTTGCCGCAGGCTTTCATTACACAAATGAAATTGACAGGGTTCGATGTTCATTTTGCGGTATAGAAATCTTTCGTTGGAAAGAGGGTGACGATCCGATTGTGTTACACACGCGATGGTCACCACAGTGTCGTTACTTAAAACGGTTAGCACATCATTTGTAGCGTGCAGTCGTACAATGGTTGTGGACAAGTTCGGGAGACATCAAAGCGCCGTGAGCGTGCGACGAGAAACAAAAAGACAATTACGCGATACTGTAGGATTTAAGATTACGAATGATGGGCATATAGATGTTGAAAACAAAAAGATCCGCAATCTGAACGAACCGGATGCAGCAAAGGATGCTGTATCTCTGACTTATATGCAAACACATTGTCTGCTACTCGATGATGAACGTAAAAGGGTGGACGTTAAAGGGTGTAGATTGAAAAATGTTGATACTCCTGTAGACGTTAAAGACGTAGTCAACAAATATTACGTTGATGACAACTGTATACAACACTCGAGTCAAGAGAGAGGTGAGGTCATCGATGCACGAGATCGATGGGTAATCAACGTTCGAAGTCCGGAACAAGCGACCGATGCGGTTAACAAAAACTATGTAGACTCGAACGTCATTAAAAAAGTATCGAACAGCTATTTGTTTGGGCAGAGCTGGTTGTCGGGAGTGAGTTCACCGATTTTTGGAGATGACGCGGTTAACGTAAAATACATGTTGCAGAACACCGTTAGCTTGGGCGAAGATGGTGTTTTCAAAGCAGCGGAAAAGAGAATAACAGACGTAGCGGATGGTTTTGCGGAGAGCGATGCTGTTAACTTACAACAATTAAATGACGTGAGACGATACGTAAAGAGCGAGATGTATAAAGTCGTTAAAACATTTCAGTATCAACTGGATTACTACTTATTGAAATTGTCTAAGCCACGTAGTTCAGAAGACGAGTGGACACTCGACACGAAGGAAATAAGAAGGTTAATAGATGAATACGATAAAAACATAGAAGAGAAAGACTGGAGATCGGTTTACGATGTACAACAACGTTAAGAGGAAAAAGGGGTGGGGCGTCGGAAACGTGCTTAAAAACGTTGTACCGTCCGTTGTTTCGTCAGTTATCAATCGAGCGGTGGACGCACTACCTGTCGAATTACATCTGCCGGGTTACAGATTCTGTGGACCGGGCACGAAACTCGAAGAAAGATTAGCGCGTGGTGATCGTGGAATCAATCAACTAGACGAAGCCTGTCGCGAACACGATATCGCTTACGCTCAATACAAAGACAACGAAAGTAGACGTATTGCAGATCGTAAACTCGCGGAAAAAGCGTGGGGACGGGTAAAGGCTTTGGATTCGGGTATCAGCGAACGAGCTTATGCGACAGCAGTTGCAGCGGCCATGAAAGCAAAATCAGCAATAGGAAGCGGTCGACGTCGTAAAAATAAAAAGAATGTGAGTAGTCGTGGTCGTGGTGCTGGTGGTGGGATGAAGAAGAGGAGGAAGAGAACTGTCCGAACCGCTAAGAAAAAGAAGAGAACTGCGTCCGGATTGTATCTACGTCCGTACCGAAAAAACTAATTCACATACCGCTCCGCCCGTTGTCCGAAGATGAATTACGTGTATACGCAAAAAAGCTAAACATACCGTATTTTAGAGGTGTTTACATGCGTAACGCATTACCGGATACAGCGCCGTGGAAGAACGAAAGCGTCATCGTAAATTTGGACGACGAGAGCGGACCGGGAACCCACTGGGTATGTTACAAGAAGCGTGGAAATCGAGTACACTATTTTGACGGGTTCGGTAATTTACGTCCACCTCTCGAGCTGATGCAATATTTTGGTGATACAGCCGACGTTCGTTACAACTATGAACGGAAGCAACCTCCTAACACGGTCATCTGCGGTCATTTATGTTTAGACTTTTTATCGTCTTCTGATCAGTAAACTTCAGCATGTCGTCGCTAACGGTCACCGTGACGGGTACCGACGCTGCGAATCTCGTGTGTAACTTTTTCCCACCTCTCGAGTTATACGGTGAATGGTACGTTGGACTATTGGATTTTACATCGTATAATTCAATACCAAACGTTACTGAAGGAAAAAATAATGCATTTCCAGTAAAAATTTCCAAGGATCAGTGGTCCGTCATCAAGTTGCCTACCGGCACCTACGAAATCAGTGATATCGAAACGTATCTGCAGAAACAGTTAGGCGAGAGAACAATCAGTTTACGTCCAAACAACAACACATTAAAGTGTGAAATTTACTGTAAGCATGTCATCGACTTTTCGCATACACCGAATACCATTGCAAGTATGTTAGGATTCAAGGAGAATCAGCAGCTGGAAGCGTATATAACACACGAGTCGAACGTACCCGTTGACATAATCAAAGTTAACACCGTTCACGTACGGAGTAATATCGTACAGGGTGCGTACAAGGACGGCCAGGACCAGCACACGTTGCATTCGTTTTATCCGACCGTGGCACCAGGTTTCAAAATAGTTGAAACACCGACAAACGTAATATACTTACCGGTAAACGTACAACGTGTAGACAACATAATTTTGTCTCTCGTTGATCAGGACGGGGATTTAGTCGATTTTCGCGGTGAAGTTATCACGATACGACTGCATCTGAAAATATGGGATTGTATTTCGGACAAACGTCACCTGTAAAAAGGGAGTGTGTACGAAAGAAACATGGTAGTCGGTGTTCAACGTTGAAGCGATTGACATCAAGGAACAAGCGTTTCTTACTTTCACTTGGATTCAAATTATACGATTAAAATAATGTCGGGTGAAATTCTAGCTATCGAACGAGGAGCGGCTTTCGATAACAGAATCGTTGAGTTCGAATATCGTACGCACGCACCGTATGCTTCCACCCGATACGGTAACAACGATGAAATACGTATACCCATCCAACAACAGGATGTTTTCACTTTACCGGCGGAGAGTTTTCTGTACATCGAAGGAACATTGACCAAGGTTAACGCTACCGACACAGCGTTGAACGTGAAATTAATCAACAATGCAATGGCTTTCTTGTTTGAGGAGATCCGTTACGAAGTGTGCGGTGTGGAAGTGGATCGTACAAAAAACGTTGGAATTACGAGCACTGTGAAATTGTTACTATCGAGCAATGAGCATGAAAGAAAGCATCTAATCAATGC
Organism: Magicicada septendecula; assembly: GCA_034769895.1. Lineage (NCBI taxonomy): Eukaryota > Metazoa > Arthropoda > Insecta > Hemiptera > Cicadidae > Magicicada > Magicicada septendecula. Next base: position 104,187 of record JAWRYS010000966.1, on the reverse strand, counting down.
AGGATGGGTGACGACAACCGACGAGTCGTTGACAGTACACGAGAGTACCGGTGATTTTACGTTTTGTCTTCCGTTGAAAATGCTACTCGGTTTCAACGAAGACTATACACGCATCATGCTGAACGTTAAGCAAGAATTGATTCTGTTGCGTACCTCTACCGATCAGAACGCAATGGTGCTAAAAGAATCGGGTGCAACTGCAAACGGTAATCTCGTAATAAACAAAGTACACTGGAAGATGCCCTATGTGCGCGTGTCAAACAAGTACCGAATACCGCTATTGGAGCACATCGAGGAGGATCATGAACTAGTGATGCCGTTCCGCAGTTGGGAATTGCACGAGTATCCCGTTCTACCGACGACAAATCGACATTCGTGGACCTTGAAGACATCGTCACAGTTGGAAAAACCACGGTATGTGATACTGATATTTCAGACGGACAGAAAGAACAATATAGCGAAAAACGCGTCGGAATTTGATCACTGCAATTTAACGAATGTCAAGCTTTTTCTGAACGATAAATACTATCCGTACGATAACCTGAACCAGGATATCGAAAAAAAACGTTACGCCCTGTTCTACGACATGTATACACGTTTCCAAACATCATACTACGACCGTCGCAACAGAGCGCCTCTTTTGACACCTAATGAATTTATAACGAAAGCACCGTTGTTTGTCATCGATTGTTCCAGACAAGAAGAACCAATCAAGTCGTCTGCCGTTGATGTGCGTTTAGAATTTGAATCCAGTAACAATTTTCCAGATAAAACCACCGCTTACGCTTTGATTATACACGATAGGATAGTACAGTACACAGCGTTGTCGAATACTGTTCATCGTTTGTCATAAAAAAACTTGTTCTCCCCTCTACTAGTTTATAAAGATAGGTATTAGCGATCTCTACATAACAACAACCTCAGTCCTTTTCAACGATGGAAGGTGACTGTGACAGCAGCAGCAGCAGCCATTGTGAGTATAAACGTTTACTTGTCTCTTGCATATCCAATCAACTCGTACTCTAAGTTCGTTACCGTCGGACTGTATAAAGAACTCAACTATGAACCGGGTGTTTTGTTTACAAACGGAAAAAAGAAACGTATATTACTTGACTTTTCTGAGTGGAATTACTTGTTGATCTTTCGTGAACAGTTACTATCCAGTATGTTATTGTACGAAGAAGGTGAAAACCGTGAAAAGAAGAAGAGTGTGATGATCAGTCGTAACTTTGGGAAAACGTTTGTTCGGATTAAAGGTAGTAAGACCGAAAAATTTGTTTTCACAGAACCCGAGTGGATCCGTTTTGGTTGTTTATTAACAGTATTAAAGAAATATCTTGTTCGCTTGTTTTATGATCAAGATCACTTCAAGTCGTACATTAATCAGGTAGTAGCCAAGGGGTGTTATGTACCACCATCCTTCTTTTTCCCCTCGTTTTTTCGATTGGAAGCAGTCGTCACGACCAACAGCTAACATTTGATCGTCTTTACGATGAACTGGTATTGGAAGGAAAAGTAGAGGGGGAATTTGAAAAAATTAACGTACTCGATGCGGACATGTGTCACTCGGAAAAATGAACTTGAATAGGACGGTTATTGCCGAGTTTGAAGCGTTTCGCGGTGACAAAAATGAATATGTAATCAAAGAGTTCGTTACAGTTGATATAACAACCGGACGTTTTGTTATCGTGTTGTTCGCTCCACCATACGAAAGTGCACGACTGCACCAGAAATTCCGAAAAATCACTGACTGGTTGGAAACACATTATCACAGGATACGATGGAACGATGGTAATGTACCGTACAAGAATATGGTACGCATCGTTGCAGACATTTTTTCAGATTATGCTGTTGTCTATACAAAAGGGTTTGAGAAGGCAAATTTCTTACGACAGTTGTATCACCATGGTGAGGTGATTGACTTAAACGATATTCAAGCACCTGTAGTTCCTAGATCCTTTGTACCCATCATACAATGTCCTGTTCCTCATCGTCAACCCGTTACCACTCCCCCCTTACACTGTGCATTACGCAAAGCTTTGTTTTATGCAGAATGGTTGCGGCAACGAAATAAAATATAGTCGGTTGTGAACATGTTTTCATCGTGGTGTTAGTGTGAATGCTACGTGACAGAAATGTCCATAAACGTAGAATTAGGTACCGTAGTGTGTGCGTGAATGTTAACCTTGACTACGTCACTGTCGCGGTAGAAATACTCATAAACGTAGTCCTGGTAGTTCGAGACGGGTCACTGGCACGGTAGATATACCTGTAAACTCGTCAAGAACCAGTATGGGTGTGAAAATTACTCATTACGGTACAGCAAATGTGAATACGCATCATGTATGAACAACATATTCACCCGATTAAAAAAATAAAAAAAATAAATAAAAAAGTAAATAAAAAAATATGTACTGCTTTTACACATTGGCTTAGCATTGCATAATGTATCTTTATTATTATCTACCACTGTACTAGTCAATAGTACAGCGATAGATAACGTGGAGTAGGCCTGCTTTACGAATCTGTAAAGTTGGGGAAACCACGTTAAAAAAAGCGTAGCAGGCTCTCATTCGCCTCCCTCAGGCTGCTAGGAAGAGGATGAGAGGTAAAAAAATAAAAGTATAACGAAATGTTTATTTATTTAATAATAAATAAACTTATATTGTGCTTTTATGATTTTACACATAGGACGACAGTAGATATCACTCGTCCACCTCATGGTTACAAGTAAGAGATGAGAAGTATAGGTACAGAAATAATTACAGTTAAGCGATAACGGCCCCTTGGTGTAGTGGATGCACGCCGGTTTGGTGTACCGGAGGTCCCGGGTTCAAATCCCGGAGGGGCCGTAATTTATTTTTATGTAAAAATTAATATCCAATGACATACCATTGTTACAGTTGAACACATGCGTCATGTGGTCGTACATTCCGGTGTTAAAATTTCGGGTAACCCCATCCGTTGATTTAAACATTTCGGGTACTAAATTTCAGACACCAAAAATTTCGGGTACCCCCATCCGTTGATTTAAACATTTCAGACATCACGCCCTCTACGTCGTCGTCATGTGGGCGTACCCACAAATTTCGGGTACCCCCATCCGTTGTTTTAATCATTTAGGGTACCAAAATTCTGACATTAAAAAAATGTCGAGAGAGAACGATTATTTTGTTACATCAAAATAAACCAGAACGCGGAAGTGTTTTAACATTCGGACACCAGCTGCCAGGGCCTCTGTCATGAACTGGAACCCGGTTAGGGCGTACCCACAAATTTCGGGTACCCCCATCCGTTGATTTAAACATTTCGGATAACGGTACCCGATGCCCCCAAAATTTCGAGTAACGGTACCCGATGACATAGCCTCTGCGCGTCCGGGCAATCGTCGAATTCCGGGTACCCCCATCCGCTACACATTGTTTTCGGCTACCAAATTTTGAACATGCAGAAACCACGGCCTCCGTGACGTCTTGAAACAGGTTTTAGCCATGCGGACGCCAGCGACTTGAGCCTCTGTATGACGTCATGAACTGGAACACGGAAGTGTTTCAGTCACACATACACACACATACACACACACACACAACAGTGACGTCACATGGACAGCTCGGACACCAGCTGCCAGTGCCTCTATGACGTCATGAACTGGAACCCGGTAGTGTTTTCAACTGGAACCCGGAAGTGTTTTCTAACGCTCACTTTCCCTCTACTATGATGACAATAAATATTGTATAATTTAATACTCATGTTACTTTAATTATTATTATACGAGGTTAATCTGTATTATTACATGAGTCATCAATCGTTTAACACGAACATCAATCGCGTAACACAAGTAGTTATGTCGAGTTTAATAATGACTACGACTCAAGAAGCGATTACCAGGTACGTTTATGTACCAGACATTTGAGTTGCCGTTTAGGCAGAATTTACTGACATCCCGAGTAGGCCTACTTAAATACGTTCAATACAAAAAAGTATTAATTTCCCTACACCTGAGTGCTGTATTTTATGAATGCGCGCGTATTTGCTACATAAAGATTAATATAATTACTCACACGTCTGATCAATAAGATCTTTTGTAAAACTTAATGATTCCGCCTGGGTGATTGTAGATTTATTCTGTACTCAGTTTCTGAAGTGTATCAATGAAAATACTGTGAGAGTAGAATATATCGAGTACCAAATCCATCAATTTTTTCAAATGTTAATGAAACTGAGCGATTGTGGTTGTAGTTAGAGAACAATTCTGTAATTTACAAATGTAACAAAATTTAGAAATGCATTTTCTCATAACAAAATACAACGTACCCTTTCATTTTATATTCAAACTATTATTATCTGAAACAGAACGTCGTTCAAATTTCGAATGTTATGTAGGACCATAATCAGTCGACACTGTGTAGTTATGATAATATATTAAGTGATAAACATTGTGAATGTCTTTGTTTTAGTTGCGTATAATGTCTTCCGCAAGCAGTTTCGAACCGTACATGGCAGATTGGGTAGACAGACATGCGGCTCAAGTGAAGCATAACAAGGAACTATTATTACAACGTCGGACCGATTGCCAGTCTCAAGGCGAGACACAAGTAAAAAAAGACTTGTCAAATATTTATACGCAGTTCATTACCGACCATGCTGGTGGAGTAAATTATGGCAGATTTGTAAAAGATTGGGTGGGTGAAAATTACATACCACTCTTTCCCTAGTTGTAATATACTTATTTTGTAAATACACATTTGTTAATATACGTTTCATATAATCTGTATTTTTGTTTTATTATTACTACTGATTGTATGCTTTTTGTCTTAGGTTTTACCATCGAGGATTAGAAAGTAGGACGCACCGAATCAATGACCTTGGCTTAAGTTAGTGAATACTTCTGTATCGTTGTGTGTGTGTGTGTGTGTGTGTGTGCGCGCGCGCGCGCGCAAAGCTTCAGGCGATGAAAAAGCGAATGTTGTTGTTGTTGACGTGATTTTGTTCCACAGTTGAAACCTGCTCTACAAAACGCTTCACACAAAGCGTTATGTTATCACATAGAGAACACATTCCTATACACTGTCGTTCCCACAAAATCGATTATCATTGGTATTATATACGAAATATAAAAGTATTTATGACATATCTGATACTTAGTTAAAAATTGTATACGGCTGTTTTCATACAAGTACGACACAATTATATATAAACTTTTCGAAAAAATATCAATTTTATAATGTATTTATTTATGAATTGTGAATTTATAAACTTTTCAAAAAAAAAATTAATTTTATATTGTGAATTTTAAAATATTGTTAATATATTTAATCATTTAAACAAATTATGGCTTTATTTTATTTTATTTCACTATACACCTCTGAACATGTGTACAATTAATTTTATTTTTTTGTGAACTGTATTACTTGTGGGAACCGTTACATCAGAAGATTTGTATGAATTTTAACCACCGTTTTCATCTGTAACAACATGTGTGTATAATTTTAATTTATTTCGCTATACACCACTGAACCTATGTGTGTAATTATTTTGTAAACTGCGTTGTTACCTGTGAAGGGACTGTTGTAGCAAACGTTAACACTAGAACGATTATATTATTATTATTCAGTGATATATACATACAATTTTAAACACTTCAAGGATTGGATTTCTACTCGAAACGGTAATCACACTGACTGCATTATAAAACTATTAATTAATTATTTAATACAATGAAAAATGAAGTCAACGTTTTGACGACGAGTGAGAGAGAGAGAGAGAGAGAGAGAGAGAGAGAGAGGGCGAGAGACAGAGGGCGTTGGAAGTACGTACACAGTTAATATTTGTCGAATATATATAAACTTTCTAAAATCATATACATGCACGGTAATGACCACAGAGAGGAGAAACGGTTTGAACATAACGTTTGACAACGAGAGAGAGAGAGAGAGAGAGAGAGAGAGAGAGAGAGAGAGAGAGAGAGAGAGAGAGAGAGAGAGAGAGAGAGAGAGAGAGAGAGAAAATTATTTAACCATCACACACCGACTACTCTACTCACGTACATAGTGAGAGAGAGTGAGTGAGGGAGAGGAGAAACGTTTTGAACATAACGTTTGACAACGAGAGAGAGTGAGAGAGAGTGAGAGAGAGAGAGAGAGAGAGAGAAAGAGAGAGAGATAGTTTTACTTACATTCAAATGTGAGAGAGGAGAAACGGTTTGAACATAACATATGATTTAGGGAGACCGGTTAATGTATCTATGTTTGAATTTTTCGCCATTGAAAGTTGATTTCGTCGTCGTCACAACCGACTAACCGCACACACATATAGGTATATATATACATTATAACGTGTTGCTAATAATGTATCACACGTTTAATTTCCCTACCCCCGCCACAGAAAATGTTGGCAAACCTGCTCATATAATATATCTATACACTATAATAATAATACAAAGAGGATCCATGCAAAGTTTGGTACACCTGATCATATAGATTTAATATACATTATAACACGCGACAAATTTGAACTCATGCAAGGGTTGGTAACTCTGATCATATATTTTAATATACACTATAATGCATCAAGTTGGAACCTCCCACCCACCACCACCCACTGATATGCAAATCAGCTTTATTAGAAAAATAAAAAATTATATTCACGGATGCATGTGGTCCATTGAACCTCATCCCACCCCCACCCACCCGCTTGACATGCAAATCAATTTAATTAAAAAAATAAAAAAATAAAATAAAAAAAATAAAAAAATAAAATTAAAAAAATTAAAAAATTTATTCGCGGAAATTCGCGGATGCTGTGGTCCATTGGGATGCTGCGGGTCCAGCGGTGGCGGCGTCATCTCTTAGATCATGTTTTTTAGTGTTTTTTATTGTTTTTTAAGAAAGGCGGCATTCCTTTGTGCGTTTGAATCCTCATTTTCCCCCTAATTCTGTGTATTATTCTATCGGAATTGAAAGAGTAAATTAATATAGTGGAGACGTTTGCGGAGTAAACGAGCAATGTTTTAAATATGTTATTATCGCTTGCTCTTTTGTCGCTTTCACTATAGCCAATTCTGCGATTTGTACTATTGAGTTATGGTACAATGCAAGCAGCTGAAAAATTTCCTTTGATGAATATAGAGCACATTAGATAAGGTCCGTGGGTATCCTTCAAAATACTAAGCAATGATCCGTGATCAAGTACGCACCATTCATGTAGTGTACGCCTACCTGTATCTCAGATTCCAGATTGATCCTCATGTACTTACTCAATCTCTGCCGTATCTAAAAATTTTAATTTTTATCACGCTTAGTGCATTGCTTATTTTTAACATTGTTTTTAGTTACACGGCTTGAAGTACACATTTTCTCTTAGTTTGCCAGGATTTTTGGAGAAGCGGTTATGAATGATGGTATCTTTTCTTGGATGCCGTTTTCAGCAAAACATTCTTACGCTGTGTCTATGCTTTGTGCATCTTCTGCATTTAAGAAATATAAAACTGTTTTCAGTTCACTGAAATGTTCCGCGTAGTGTGACACACCTCTAGCCACGAACACCGTCCAGTTAAAACTCGCTGAGAAGGTAAAGACAAAGTTGGAAGCAGTTGACACATTTTTGAATTCTAATCGGTGCCATTACACTTTCTTCACGCTGGAGACAAGAAGATCCACGTCTTTATACCGGCTTCTAACAATTTCAGCGACACGATGTAAACCGTGAGCAAGGAACGCCAGGTGAACTAATTTAGGGTAAAGAACTTTTAATCCAGCTGTCGCGTTAACAATATATGGAGCAGCATCACTGAGAAATAATATTACATTTGTCAGACCGTACCCCTTCTGACCACAAGAAAATTAACGAGTCATTAAAAAATTTTGCAATAGAAGAATGATATATTCGGTCAAGTGTTTGTATATTAAGAAGAAATGATCTGCTGCCTGATTTCATAGCACCAACTACAACACTGCACACCCACTGTCCTCATGCATATGTGGTTTCGTCTATAGAAATCCATATGTTTTTCTGCTTCAGTGTATCCCGAATATTACAAATTACGTCTTGAAAACACTGTGGCACATAGTTCCTGCGAAATGTAGATTCGTCCGGCACCCTTCTGTTTGTGTATTTTTCTAAAAACTCACGAATCTGCACATTATTCAATTTTCACAACGGAATATCGGAACTCACTAATGCTAAACACAAGTCTTTGGAAAATATCTCACTTTAACTCGATTGCTCACCTACATTGCTTGTAATCAGTTGCTGATCTAACTATGCTGCTTATTAGTATGCTGCACAAAGTCATATTTTTTCTTTGATAAAACAATCTTTTCACACACCAAACCAAATAACACTTTGCGTCCTCACTAAAAATATTACTTCCAAACTCGTTTAGGTATTTACGTAACATTGTCGATTCTGGCGCATTGTTCAACTCAACTACACCTCCGATCACATTCTGATTATTGTACCAACCCGCGAGACACGGCTGATGCATTGCAACTGGGTGAGTTAACGGCTTGAAGCACCAACCACGTGACAAGATACCGATGCCCGATTGGACTAATTAATCGCAGAAGCGGCTCGGCGGGGAATCCCAAGATTTTCTTCTAATTTTAAATGCGCAGTGTTATTTCACAATATCTTGGGACTTCTCCGCTTTTCATTCAAATTCTAGCTTTGCTTTTTTACGCCTTTGACTATAGCTACCATTTTATTAGCCCATAAAAAAGGAATTAGTAATAATGACGGTTATGAGTGAAATATGCACTTTAGTATGACAGTTTACATTAAAATATGCAATTTTAATTTAGAATTGTAAAATATGTAAGCAAATTCTTTTCCCCGGAATAAGCATTTGTAAACTTCATTAAACATAATTAAAATTGCTTGCAGAATGTGTATTAAAAGCTTATGTATAGAAGCTTTGAAAAAAAAGCATTTTGCTTAGGAATTTTGCTCTAGTGACATTTATTGGGCTGAATACGACCTGTTATATGTTCTGTTGTTAATGGGTTCGATGGATTTTTTTTTATGAACAATAATATTAGTGTTTAAAATTCGTGCCACGTGTGTAGATAGATTCAAATTTCTTCGAGCATTAATTAGGTTTGTGTGTGTGTGTGTGTGTGTGTGTGTGTGTGTGTGTGTGTGTGTGTGTGTGTGTGTGTGTGTGTGTGTTAACGCGCGCGCAAACACTCCCTATCTAAATGTACATAATCCTGAAGGTAGGTAACAGAGGCTTTGTACGTATGTATATACTCTATTAGTGTTATGGTATTGCTATTTGGAGGACCATGTCCTTATTTATGGCTGGTGTTGCTACATTAATTTCCTAGATGTTCTGTACTTGTGCTACTTGCTACCGGAGTAGTCAACTCATGATAAACCAATCACAAATGTGCGCGCACACATTACTCAACACTGCTATTATTTAAACGGTACGTTGAGTTCGCTCTTTACTCTGTAGGCCTACTCAAAAAAGTAAAGAGTAAAAATAATTTTTTATATGTACGGAGTACTGCGTGTGCATATGCAACATGTACATATGAGAATATCGTCCACATTTCACTGCAATACTGTCTTCTCTGTGCATGCTGTTTTTACAATTAACAAAAGGTACAAAAACAGATTATAATAAGTACAATACGTTTGCGTTACGCATGCTTTTCGTCACGTTACGTTATGCGTGTTTAATAAAGGTAGGCTATAGGTTTATTACAGGACTAGGTATTTATCCGTGTCTGTCGTCACTAAAATCCAAAACTTTTACTACTTTCGGGTAATCGAGTTACCGGTTTAAAAAGTCTAGATTATAAAAGAGCATAATATTGCTCTGTAGCTGCTAAAATGGCATCATGTGTGCTGTATAACCCATTTATTCTACAAAAACATGGCCTAAAATAATTCTCGATTTAACTATCTTGTGACATTGTGACAATGTGATCTATTTGAATTGTAACTAAATAAATCATTTGTATCTAACTCCTTACTCATCTGTAGTAACCTCCTTAGAAAGCATGTGTTTCGTAATCACAAGTCTAAATATGTTATAATTTTAGCACCGTTTTTGAAACTTATCGAGGTTTATTGTTTTATATAAACTAAATTTTTTACAGCTGCTGCATTTAGAAAAAAAAAATAATTTGTCTGCATCTATTACAGACTTATTTTTCTATTAATAACATCAACTAATTTATTATTTAACCAATTTTAGTCAGCTGTTAAGACTTGATTCTTGAAGTTCTCGTTGACATATATGGAGGATTCCTAATTCTTAGGAATAGCGTTGTTTCATACACGTAAACTACATTATCTTCCACAAATTGCGACGACTTATTTAAAAACAATTTTCTGGAGTTTTGAAAATCTGATTGTAAAAAAAGACATTTCCAAACTTTAACACCTATGTAATGCGTTTTCTAATTTTCTAACCATACATTTATGGTTTCCGTGTTTTCCGTCTTTTTTAATAAAACTTTATTTTTCCATTGTTCAATTCAGTAAGAAGAAACTGAATTTGATTTATTTTGTAACAGGCAGTGTATATTTGTAGCACGTCTGGTGTTTTGCTCAGAAAAATTAGTTAGGAAGCGTGCAATCCATACGTGTCACTTAAAGAAATGCCGTGGATCAGTTTAGGAAGTACGCAATATATACCTGTCACGTTAAAAAATGTCTGGATCAGACCCAAGATATAAATCAACTCTGAGTACCCGACTGAAAGTATGTTTATGTGGTATCAAAATTGCATTGGTGACTGAAGGTTATCACGCTGTTTCCGTGATCACAACTATACATCAGTTTTAAAAGTAAAAATATAAATTTTTTATAAAAATATTATGAATATTTATATAAAGGTCAAAACTTTAATTATATTACAATAAGTTTAAACTAGAAGTTGAATAATACGATTATATAACTTAACCGCTTAATAATTAAATTTATGTTACGTAGAGAATAAGTCTGCAAGCAGATTTTTTTAAAACTAAAAACAATATGTAAATTGTGAACAATCTACAGCATTGTCAATTTAAAGTTTCTGTATAAGTTTTTATATGCCTTTAAGCGGGTTGACTAATTGAAGTTATGTATGAACAGATTTAGTTCGCTTTTCTGGTTTCTCGAAGAGTAGGTGATTTCGGTGCTGCATTCTTGAACTGAAGCTGAAGAAGTTGATTGTGGTGAACTGCAGAATACGGTCAAGCAATTACCAATACGAAGAGTTTCCGACACTAATGAGCATAGCATTTCTTTCCTGAAATCAAACAATAGCACAAAAAGAGTAATAATCTTTAATGGTATGCACCTAACTAAACAGTAGAACTTTATGTACTTTGGGAACCGAGATCTGTAACATCTCGACATCCCCCGATGATCTGTAACATCATGTATCAGACTGGGAGGCAAGCAGCAATAACAAGCCTAGATTTGAATGCAGTTTTATAATCCACGAGGAAATGCACAGCCGCGGCACTGATACTACTTCAACATAATTCCATAACTCGAAATGGATGTGTCGGGTATGCTGTAGGCTAATATGTACACAACTACATTTGTTAAGAGCTTGACGGTATATTCCCGACCCTCACGGAAAGGAGAATGTACCAGTAGCCTACACGAGGGACAAGGAGAACAAAAACGAGAGAGAGATCACACGCGCAATACGCACAAAAGCACCACAATGCGCCATGTGTAACTGCTTGCACAGAGCAGACACAAGTCGGTCAGAAAACTGCATGTCCACCGGTGGTCACTGACGTCATTATTATAAATCACTAAGTAGCATCACTCTATCAAACTGAAACAAAAAATTAGGCCAGATTAAAGAAACCTGCAACAATTTCCAAATGCTGGTTTTCATATTTCCACCACTTGAAAAGTAACAGCGGTAAACAAACAACATTTTAGTTCGTGTTTTGTAATAAAACGTAAAATTGCTATCTTTCAATAAATCTATCCTAAGATGTTTCGTCAAAACTTCATTCCCCACCTACAAACTTCGTTTTTAGTGATTTAGTGGTGTTATGACTTAGCACCACACACATTGTTTAGCAGCTACATCTAAAGGATAAATTTGAAAATCCCCACAGGTTAATGCCTTACTTGATTTAGTTTCTTAATCTTAAAACCATGTAATCAGTTAAAGTACAATGAATTGTGAAGTTGTATGAAACAATGTTAATCATATTTTTTATAACAAAAATTGAACCACAAGATAATAAAAAATGAGACGTATTAAAAATATTAGTCCCCTAGGTGAATATTACGATTCCTTCTGTCTTTTATTAAAGCTTTTGTAGTATCAATATTTCTTAATAAAAATTGTTATTGCTAGTGGTTTGTCGAAAAAACATAATTAAACTAATTAATACATTAGCTAAATTATGCCATACGTTACTCTAAAGTTTTCGTAATTTTCAGCCATTTTTTATATTTTATACGTTTTATTTTAAAAATGTTTAAACGTTTGCAACTAAAGTCAAACTTTATTGACGTGTGCTTGGTTTTGAATTATTCTTATAAATTGAATTAAAATAAAAGCAATAAAATGCTTACATAATTATAGGCCATTTTGTGAACATTGGTATTTGAGTTTTCAACATTCGTATGTTATATTGTATTCAATATGACGTTTCAACGTCGTCTCGGAAGATCATGAGGTACTCTGTATCTATTTTTATGGATAACAATATCATAATCACACCAACTAGAGAATTGACAATCAAACGGATATTGTCTTATAATTACATTAACGATCAAATTTATCTTATTTTGTTTGCATATTTTATGAAATTTTAATTATAATTTTAAGTGTTTCTGGAATAACAGAGTAATGTAGAATAACAGTAGAGTCCATAGTTGTATAGAAGTTACTTTACATCAATTTTTTGTTCACATGACCTGCTTCTTAAATTAATTACTAAGAGAATCGAAGGGGCATTATTCCCTTATGCTTTGCCACTTCTTATAAAACATATTGTTTGAACAAATGTATCATATGTTTTCACAGATGATTACACATTATTTACCTTTCTGACATAATTTTTAAAAATTTTTCTCCTGAAAAAAAAAGAGTAACAACGTCAAATTTTAGTTTATGTTAAACAATCAATCGAGTCAAGGTCACGGCTCGATTTGCTCGTCCACCCGCACGTACGCGGACAAATAACACGTACGTCTTCTCTGGCATACCCGGGCCAGATAAGTAACAAGTGCACACAATATATACTACACACATAAACAACACTATTCTCCCCCCCCACCACACGGCTTACCCGCGGGCGTGGGTTAAAAGGTTGGCTAATATCTCTCTGGCTGGGGTGGGGCGTGAGTTCTATCACGGCCGGAGGGCGCAACAGGCCTGAAGTGGAGAAGAAGAAGAAGAAGAAGAAGAAGAAGAAGAAGAAGAGGAGTTAAACAATCATTTTTGTCCAGATTGCGTGAAGTTCTGTTGAGTATTTTATTAAAAGATAATAATGTGGCGCCTTAAAGCATGTAAGAACAGAATAGATCTTCCTCGTCAGAAATGTATTAATTGAATGAGCTATGCGAGTCTCAGTTTTAACTCGACCGTTTGGCATTTGCCTGTCTGTATCTCTATCTATTTGGGGTATGTCTCACGATAACTTTTGAATGCATGCACCAATTTTAGTAAAACTTCGTACCGTTTTTTTACCGTAAATACCCCTATTGGTTTTGAGATTCATGCCTCCCAAAAAATTATGGGCAAGAGGCAAAATTGTGAGACAGCCAAAATAGTGAAAAAATTGCAACAATGCATGTGGGGTACAAAATTAAAGAGAATTTAATAAGTATCCGAATATAGTGTCCAGTTTTAGAAATTTAAAAATTTTAGAATACAAAGGCCTATAATAGTAGCGAAAATTGAAAACATTTTAAAAATCCAGACAGGTATCAATTAGGCTAAAAGGAACAAAATGTAACATTTATTATCAACATTTTTAACTTATGTGTACACCATGGGTCGCAAACAGAACCTAAAATTTGAAGAAGATTGTAGAGGTCTATGTTAAAGATCAAGTTATGAGGAATTTTATTCAAAACACAAACAAAGTAACGTTAATAATTTTACATTATTAATATTTCTCAAGACTCTTCATAAATTCCTGATCGCCTTCAAAACGTTTGTAAGTTATGTTTACAAAAACACTTTATTGTTCCCCGTTTTCAGTATTTGTGAAAAGTATTAAATATAGGGCTATAGAAAATCTGTGGATCAACATAAAGATGAAAGCTAGAACTAAATTACTTGGTACCTAGGCATTATGGTTTTAACTAAGTATTATAATATACACACACTTATTGCTTACTAATGGTACCTACAATCTAAATCTTTTATTGTAGTGTATTCGTTTTCATAGCCTAAAGATACCATACATTGGTATACAATAGTATGGTATATTTAGGCTATGAACAATGAATACACTGCAATAGAAGATATGGTTTAAATTTAACTAAATAAAAACACAGAGCAGTAGTTTCCATTTTAGTGCATATTATATGATCGTATGCTTCTCACTTGTTACTTACTTTTGTGCTAGTCAGCTTATGTTTTTGCGCTACAGTATTATGTACTTTAAAAAAGACACAGACAAAAGTACTGACTTTTAAGATAGGGAAAATATATGTATTTAAAATGGACAGATGCAGGATGTTGGAGACCATGGAGAAAACTTTGTCGAACGTCATGAGCTTTATTGAAGTTTTCATTATGTAGCTGAATGAAAAGGGAGGAAAAAAGAACAATATTAGTGGAGAATTTTGAATCCGAAGCTTGTCAATATATATATATATATATATATATATATATATATATACACATTTGATTAAAATGTTTGGTGTAGGGAGAACGCAAGAAAATACATACTACAATCACTACACCGTAAAGCATAAACGTCATGATTATACACGACTGTTGAATATATTTAAAAAATTGTATATAGTTGTAGGCTACTACATATTAAAGAAAATGCTAACAGTTAATTGGAGTTAGTTGTATGAGTAGTAGCGGTGTGACCTGTCTTTTGCTGTAAGCAATTTGTGTTGATTCCTCCTTTTTTCCACTTGTTATCAAGTGACAGTACCTATTAAGCAATTATTTTGTGTCATGTTATGCTAATAATATAAAGTAGTTCTACTTTCTGTGTCTGATTGTTAAATCTACTTTACAATGTTATGCTATAATTTTAAAAGCTATCGATTTATACATGCATCACGTACCGAACAAGGAAATCCACCAATCATTGAAAGCATAAGATGATGCGAACCCATGAATCGTGTCCCGAGAAACAATTTCAAGTCGATATCCGGAAAGTCGCCAGGTCAACACTGCACAAGGCGATAGTTTGTGTGGGCTCTTGCTCGTTTTACACCAGAGAAATCCGATCCCCTAAAGGCTGACTTTCTACATACCACACAGAAAAGAGTATGGACTGCAACCGGATGACGTCACACTCAAGACTGACACTTATTAATGTTCGTCAGTTTCTATTTACTATACTGCACTGTGTTTACTAGATTTTAAAGGAGGGAGGGGATTCTAATTTTATGAGCCCTTTAATTAACAAATGTTTAGCTAAAAATTTATTTCTGTATTATATTTATGCGACGAATTTTTCTATACTTAAGCTACCAAAATTCTGATCAGAGGATCATTGCTGTTAGAATTTTAGTAAAATTTCATAATCGCTGAAAGTAGGCCCATTTCTAAGTCAGTTGTGTGTGTTAAGATAAGGCTTATAAATAATTGTAGAATGTAGAAATAAACGAATTATAATATTTGTAAGTTAATTAAACGACATTCCAACCATGAAGCTAGTCCTACGCATCCCCCCCCCCGGAAGCTAGGAATATTTACGTTATACTCCTGATGGGAACAGGCTACATTTGACACATTTTCAATTTACGATATGTTCTCGATATGATTCATCCTAGTCCAGAAACATTCGGACATCCTAGTTTACATTATCAAGTTCATTCCTCATACTGTTCCTCAATTCTTACATATCGGCTCTTCATGCAGTAACCGATTCTGATATATTTTTCTAATCTGTTCAATATGAAATCCCCTTGTACTAGTAACAATCAATCAACCAAAATCAATACAATCAAATAGCAGACTTAAAGGATTAGATCAGAAGCAACAAACGTCGACTAAAATCGTTTTGCACTATTGTAGTTGTCTTTATATATCTTATCTCGGTTTACAACAGAGTTGTGCGATACTTAGTTATAGTCTGTAACTACGGAAACTATTAGGCCTATGTAATTGTACTTTCATCTTGGACATATAACGGATGGATATCATTTATTTATTATTTATTTAAACGGGTAAGTTCGTTTAAACTCTCTGGAGAAAAAGGAGTCTGGAAAACTGTTTTATTCTTTTATGAATCCACAGATTTGTATAGGCTTAATATCAACTCTTTTTACGGATGTTCAGAGGCGAATCCAGGCAGCTTATTAATGAATGAGAACTATTATTTTGTGAAACATTTACGCTGGAGAACAATGACGTTATAAAATGTTGTGTTAATTTGTATTTGCTTGATAGAAGTCGGGAATTGAACGCATCAGATAAATTACAAGGTAATTTTGTTTTTGTATTTTGTTTCTGTTTTACAATCAAAAATGAAAACCGAAGTAGAATATAGTGACTTGTGGGTCAGGAAGAACATGGACGATGAACTGAAGAATGATACAAAAACGTCGTTTGTACATAAAAGCATGAAATGGACTGTGTTGATAGTAAGTAGGTGAGACATGAAAACAATAATTACACGGATATCAAAGCAGAGTGGGCCGATTATATAATTTGTAGACATGAATAAATTAAATGTAAGTAGACAGGACATGTGGTTACAAGAAGATAGGAGGTTTTCCCAGAGATTGCTAGATTGAAGGCCAAGAAACGGTCGCCATGACGACGGCTTCAATAAGGAGGCCGTGATGTGTTGTGCCCGTTTTCGAGGTAGCGGAATGATTTCATTCGGTAGCTACTGTGCTTCAACGAATGGGACAAGAATTGTGCAGCAATTATATCACGGAATCGTAACTGATGAGGCATTGGATCAGCAGTGTGCATACATGTGCTCATGATGATAATGATGGTGATGTGGTTAATTTTGTTTATATTGGTGTGTGTGTGTGTGGCGCGCGTGCGTTTGGGCGTCTTTATTAGTATTACATGAAACCGGTTTATGGAACGCCTGTCATATACAGCAAATTAATGAAATTAAATAGCATCGATTGTTGAAGTAACAGAGTAACGCGTGGTTCAGAGAGGCGTAGTAAATCACCTTCAGTCAACAATCGGAACGAAAGGCGTTAGTGTTGAACTTCTATGCCCAAAGTAATCTGATGGTAGAATACAAAAACAGTTTAATTCAGAAGTAAATATATTTTCAATATAGAAGCAATATATAACCTTGTTAATGCAGAGATAAGAAAATTTAAATGTAGTTAAAAATACGAAGCCAAAAACACAAATACCGTAAACGAATTGTGGGTGGGCAACTTGTAATAAACTGTATGAGAACAATTCTGAATGGTAGATTGAATAACTACACGTGACGAATACATGAGATAGTCTACTTGAAATGAGATCACGAGCAGAACCTGAAATTGTGTCGACACTAGTAGTTCAACAAATTGGAGTAGATTAAGTGTCTATATTATGAGTTGCAAACTGAATTCGTGACTAGATGTAATAACTGCAGGAAATAAGAAGTAACGGGCAAGCGAGAAATAGTGGCGAAGTAAACGATTAGAGGGATGAGTGGAGAAAACTCTCTCATACGCAGTTCTAAAAAACCTGAAAACTTAATTGTAAGTAAACGAACAGAACAAGAGTGTCTGGCAGTAATTTGAACACTACTGATTCTTGTGTTTCCTTATCATGTATTACCTTCTTAAAACCCAAATGAGAATTCAACATATTAATTAAATCCATGATAACGTATTAAAGGTAACTTCTTTGTATAAATTGTACTTAGAAAAATTTGAACAATTAGTGCTTCAAACTGTAGAAAATTAAACATGTGTTACACTTAAAAGACACCAATAATTAAAGACTTAAATAACGAACACAAGAATAAATAGTGATTAAAAATAAATAATGTCGTAATCAAAAGACATTCACAATGGTTGATTCTTGTCTTCCGTCACTTACAGTCACAATATTGAAGAGGACTTCCTTAAAATCATACAGGCTGTTTTCTTTACTGACTGTAAAAATAATTTATATGGTCTTTTATTCATTTGTTTGTTTATATATACTCTACACACACACACACACACACACACACACACACACACACACACACACACACACACACACACACACACACACACACACACATATTATAACTTAACCGAATCTCAAAGATTTGGAGTTATGTGTAAAGAGTTTTGAAAATCAAGGTTAAATAAATTTAAACCGTTACAATCTCGGCAAGTGCAGTAGCGAGCGTTCAAATGAATTGTATAGCGACCAACGGCAGCGTCCGCTGGCATTACGTAACCACATACAGTTATAACAATTAGGAACACCCCCTAATTGTAAATTATTAATATTTCGGAAACCGATAAATATAGGCAAAAACCAAAATAGCCAAAATGTTTGCCGAAATATTAGTAATAGGGTGTGCAAATTTCAGTTCATATAATTAAAGATTAAAAGAGATAATTAATTTTATTTAATAACTCCCCTAGTGAGTGAGCTACGGGATAGAGCTTTGAATATGTCATAGTTATAAAAATTACCAATCAGATGTATATTCTGGAATAAGCATAACTTGGCTTGCAGCCAAGATAATTGCAATACAAATTGCAACAGAACATCCTGTCCGACATTTGAAATCCGGTGTTTTTTTCAGAATATTAAGAATAATAACAACTCTCAAACTGTGAGAATTATTTTCGTTCACACAAGTGAGGTGAGTTGAATTACAAGGAGAAGGGGGTGTCTCAGCCAATCAAATTATTCTTAAAATTTGAACGAACCGTTATATTCGGGCTGAACACAGGCACTCAACTGTTACGACTCGACCTGTGAAGACGTATACTTACGATACTCTTACTTTTTTCTTCAACAAATAAGCGTACAGCTCAAAACATTAATCTGTTGACTTACGCATGTAAAGAGATCAGTTATATAATACGTGAAGACACATCGAGAGTACAACAGAACGAGGCCGTCTAGTACGTGGTACAAGCTGAAGAATTGACAAAGCGGAGCGCAACCCAAGGCGAGATACACACACCAGGAGTGCAGCGTATACCGGACCGAGGGGCCTGACGCAGTTGCAGCAGTTAAAACCACAGACGTTAGACCATCAACAGTTGCAGAAGGAGCTGAGTGTTGCTGATTCCCGAACTCTTAGCCGTGGAACCCAAGACGCAGAGGAAATCATTGCCACTAGCAGATTGGACCAGGAAAACCAAGGAAATCTCGGGAGCACCTCATCACAATCTTCAGAACAAGGGAAGTCAAATATAATTTATAACTTTATAACTTCTCAAAAGCTTATTCTTTTTCTTTTAAATCATTGTAAAACTAAATTGATTCAGATGCCGATAAAACAGAGACTCTAGATTAATAAGATACATTTATACTGTGATAATCTGTATAACACGTATAAGCTTAAGTAATAATCAATAGATAAGAATTAGACGTATATAAAAAGCGCTATATAAATACTAAAATTGAATTACTTAGAGACCTATACTGCAGTATACGTGAAACAATCACAAGTAAATGAAAGCACGTTGAACTAGATTCACGGCTAACTTATTTTTCAGAGTATTTAAATCATCTAAAGTAATAAAATCCGTACGAAAGTACGAAAGAATTGAAAATTTCATAGATTAAATCGTTTTAAAATTAACTTCTTGAAATTAATGAAAAATATAACTCGTATCAATTGAAAATAATAAGCTCGTCTTCTGAATGCTAATACCCATTCAGAAAACATCGTACAAGATACAAATTACTGTTTAGTATGTAAGGACTGCTCTAGTTATAAGATTTTCATACATATGTCCTATCAGAGTAATAAACTCCAATTTTATCCACCACCGTATTTTTATTGCTGTACTACAAAGCCTACTAACATCAAAAAACTATTCAAAATAACTATAAAGGTACTTTGCACACTTGAATTAACCTACTTGCGAATTCAAAACATAAACTCCTACGCCCGTAGTCGGAAGAAGTCGCAAGAACGCATAGCAGGTAGGTCACTTCACAAAACAACCATTTATCTCTTTATATTTGATGAATGCTTAACGCTCTTGAAATTTTCTAGAGTTAGTACGGCAAACTGAAAGATGCTGGTAAGGAGTCAGCATATGTTTTTTGAATAAATTAGTGGACTGTAAGATCAGATTTAAGTAGCGTTTATTGGAACATTAGGAAGAAGCGCAGGCCCACGCAATTACGTCAGGCGTACATAGCCAAAATGCAAATACGTGTGGCGTAAATTGCCAAGATACATAATGTGTAGAAGCGAGAAACGATCGTATAAGAAGTTACATTACTAAATTTACATTGCCGCGGCTAGCAAGAAAGGAAGGGTGCAGTGCACAGCTGAAAGGTTGAGTGTTAACTAACAAACGCAGCGGCGAACCAAAGAGAGCTGCACCGCGACGTATGACGTAAGTGCGCTGGGCTGACTGGGCGTGAGCAAGTACAATGTACAATGTATTAACATACTGCCCGCCCCAAATCGGGCGATTTTGACATAGTTTGCAGTAAAAAAATACAAAGTTATTCAAAACATGCAAGTATACATGAATAAGTTACAAATCTAAGAGATGCGACAATACATGGTACATGAATATTGGCAAAAATACAAATATAATATAAACAAGTGTAAATACATTATTAATCAATGCTCACCAAATAATATGTAATAATAGCCCAAAGGCTTGAATATGTGGCAAAACATAATAAGAATAATAACAATAATACATGGCAATAAGGACATCGTAAGTAGCATTGCACAATCATTAGAGAAATCCAACAATTTTAACAATAACAGCGTGACACTTAGTGCATAATAAGCAGTATTACACAGTAATACAAAAGGCAATATACCTAAAAAATTCACTATGATAATATACAATATAAATATACCAAAATAATTTAGTATAATAATATACAATAGAAATATGCCCAAAAATTTATTATAATAATATACAATAGAAATATACCCAAAAATTTACTATGATAATATACAATAGAAATATACCCAAAAATTTACTATGATAATATACAATAGAAATATACCCAAGAAAATTTAGTATAATAATAGACACTGCACCAAACAGTACACAATAACTGACATCACACTAACAAATATCGGTATGGAGAACCATACATGACTTCCATATTCTAAGATTTATATTTAAAATCATTTTCAGCCAAACAGACAGGGAAGGAATTTTAACAACAAAATACTTCTTTCTTGCCAATAACGTAGTACACATATAAAAAATATTATCCCCTCCCCCTTCAACTATAATTTTGATTTATAGAAAATTACCCCCAGCCCGTTCAACTAGCCTCTTCATTTATAGATATTTCATCTACGTTTCTACAGTGGATTATTAAGATCTTATCAGGATACTTTATCAAAATTAAGTACTTTACTCATGTTACAACAAAAAATGTTTCAGGTAAACTGCCCTTTTCCCGTAACCGATCTTCACCAAAATCAACAGACATTGAGTTCTCTATAGCTCAGGCACATATGTAAAAAATTATTTGATTCTGTTTCAATTTACGGCAGTTATGGTTCGTCATATAAAAAATTACCCATGTTAAAACATAAAACATGAGATTTATAAAACATATCTAAGATGTATATTTAAAATCATTTTTGAAATAAAATATTTTCATAGAACCTACCAACGCTGGGGAAATCTGAGGAGCCAATCAGAGTTGGGCCTACCTGTCACTCTGCTGAATTTGGTGGAAAGCCCTGTCACTGTCGTCAAAGTATCAGCCTTGACAGGGTCCTCTTTTTCTGCAAAATGGGAGAGGAGGCTTGAGATGGAGTGAGTGACATGGTCCCCACCTCAATGAAGAACCCATTGTTTTATAAAAATATATTTAAATTTTGAAAACTGAAAATTCTTTTCTTGTTGTAAATATTTATATTTTATAATCAAAATGACTTTATCAAAAAACAAACATTATTTTTTTATAATAAGTACTTACATATGTTTCTTAATATGCTTACTTTTTCTTCAATGTTGATGATCATTTCCAAACATTCTGACAAAATTGTATCTACAAAACAGTTAACATTCCCCAGGTTTCCATTTCTGCTAATTTCTCATTACACCTTCCACTGACGTATTATTAACCATTTCATAAACTATCGTATAATCTTTTCAGATTTTGTGGTACAAAATCTGAAATTTTCAGATTGCCTGGCAACAAAATTATTTTATTTTCAACAATTACCATTGTTTGAAAAAGTTTAAATGAATTTTCAAGTACTTTACTCTTGTTAAAACGTAAAAGGTTGCTGGTAAACTACCCCTTCCCCTTAACTGATCTTCACCAAAATCTAAAGGCCTTGAGTCCTCTACAATTCACTGACGTATGCAAAAAATTATTTGATTCTGTTTGAATTTGCGGCAGTTATCGTTTGCCATAGAAAATACGCTTGATTAAAACGTTGCAGGTAAACTACCCCTTCCCCTCAACCGATCTTTACCAAAAACAACAGGTCTTGAGTACTCTACAAATCAGGGCTGTATGCAGAAAATTATTTGAATCTGTTTGAATTTGCGGCTGTTATCGTTTGCCATAAAAAATAACCTTGTTAAAAAAACGTTGTAGGTAAACTACCCCTTTCCCTTAACCGATCTTCACCAAAAACAATAGGTCTTGAGAACTCTACAATTCAGGGCTGTATGCGAAACATTATTTGATTCTGTTTGAATTTGCGGCTGTTATCGTTTGCCAAAAAAAAAAAATTTCCCTTGATAAAAAAAACCGTTGCAGGTAAACTACCCCTTCCCCTCAACCGATCTTCACCAAAAACAATAGGTCGCGAGTACTCTACAAATCAGGGCTGTATGCAGAAAATTATTTTATTCTGTTTGAATTTGCGGCTGTTATCGTTTGCCATAAAAAATACCCTTGTTAAAAAAACGTTGTAGGTAAACTACCCCTTTCCCTTAACCGATCTTCACCAAAAACAATAGGTCTTGAGAAATCTACAATTTAGGGCTGTATGCAAATAATCTTTTGATTCTGTTTGAATTTACGGCTGTTATCGTTTGCCATAGGAAATACCCTTGTTAAAACATAAAACGTTACAGGTAAACTACCCCTTTCCCTTAACCGATCTTCACCAAAACAATAGGTCTTGAGAACTCTACAATTCAGGGCTGTATGCGAAACAGTATTTGATTCTGTTTGAATTTGCGGCTGTTATCGTTTGCCAAAAAAAAAAAATTTTCTTTGATAAAAAAAAACCGTTGCCGGTAAACTACCCCTTTCCCTCAACCGATCTTCACCAAAAACAATAGGTCGCGAGTCCTCTACAAATCAGGGCTGTATGCAAAAAATTATTTGATTCTGTTTGAATTTGCGGCAGTTATCGTTTGCAATAGAAAAAAAATCTACGGACATACACACAGACACACACACAGACACTTTTCGGAAAACGACTTTTTTTCATGTTTTGAGTGTAGTAGAATCAGAATCTGCAATAATCTCGAACACGATTTTTTTGCCATCACCATACTTCCATTCCTTAAGGAATATGGAAGTAAAAAGGAGAAACGTTTAAATGTTCACTAATGCACCGCTACATAGCGTACATTAATTGATACAAATAAATACAAATGCATAAATAAGTACATTTAACAATGTACTTAGTAAAAGGTGGAGCATGTGCTCGTCCGGAAATGTCCCGGGCATGAAGCACCGAGATGTCAATCAGTCTGATGCCACCGGAAGTGGGCACAGCTTGTGAATAAGTCTACGCAGAATGCCGTTAGCAGTACGGACGTCCGCGACGCGTACAAACGAATCCTGCCCTAGATATGTCTGAGTGACAATACCGCGTTTCCACTGCAATGGTGGAGTATTGTCTTCTAAGATAAGGACTAGCTGTCCTATAGATAAATTTTTAGAATGCCTTTTCCATTTATTTCTCTGCTGCAGCTGGTGCAGATAGTCTCTAGACCAACTCTTCCATATAGAGCGGGTAAATCTCTGCAAGAGCTGTCATCTCCCCAAGCTACCCATATTTGTATCCGGGTAATCGGGTTCCGGGAGCGCGGTAAGGGGGGAGCCAACCAAAAAGTGCGCTGGAGTCAAAGGCCCGGGATCCCCAGCATCATTTGACATGGTGAACAAGGGACGCGAATTCAAACAAGCTTCAACTTGAGTCAAGACAGTGGAAAACTCTTCGAAGTTAAGTGGCGTACTGCCTATAACGCGCCGCAAGTGGAACTTAACGCTCTTGACACCGCTCTCTCACAAACCACCGAAATGAGGCGCTGACGGAGGATGAAAGACCACTTAATTCCACGTGGACTGGCGAAGTCTTGAGCGGCCTTTTGGAATTCGTCCTGCTGGAAGAGCTTGTACAGTTGGTGTAATATAGTGCCAGCACGACGGAAATTGGTACCGTTATAGGAAAATATTTGTTCGGGGATGCCCCTACGGGATATGAAACGTTTCAAGGCAGCCAAGAAGGCGTCTGCCGACAAATCTGAAACCAATTCAAGGTGAATAGCCTTGGTGGACATGCAGATGAAAAGAAAGAAATATAAGCCTTTGTAAAAGATTTGGACCGCTGCCCGCCCTGCCGTAGAAACATAGGACCGGCGTAGTAGACGGCACATTGTGAAAATGGCTTGGAGGGAGTGACCCTTGGCGCGGGTAATTGACCTAACAGTTGGCTGGAACCAGTTGCGCGAAATCGAAAACAAGTGATACATTTGTGAATCACTGAGCGTATGTAAGATTTGTCGTTTATAATCCAATACCTTTGGCGCAGAGAACACTGCGTAAGTTGTACTCCAGCGTGGAGTAGTCGAATGTGTTCATATTCAATAATTAGTCTAGTAAGGTGAGCCTGCGGGTGAAATATGATTTGATGCTTATTATTGTAATTTAGCTGAGACTGTTGAAGGCGTCCGCCTACACGTAGTATACCAGCGTGTCTATAAATGGATTGAGTGAAAAGGTTTTACTATTAGTAGGTACGATGTGTCTGTAATTCTTTAATTTCGATATTGAAATGCGAAAACTGGGCTTGGCGTATAAAAACCAAGAGCGCGCTGTGTAGCTCATGCGCAGTCAAAAAGGAAGTGTTTCTGTTGGAAACGGGAGACTTAGCGTTACGAATGAAACACAGGCAGTAAGCCAAGACGCGGAGAAGCCTAGAGAGAGAAGAGTAATCTTCAACATAGTTTGAAGAGCACGAAGTAGTAGCCAAAGCGAGTAGAGCCTGTTTACGTTCTTCCTTGTCCAAATCCGGATGAGCGTAAGAGGAGTTGGAATCAAAGGGACGGATGGGCCAGTCTGAAGGCTTCTTTAATAACCAGTAAGGACCATGCCACCATTGCTGGTGGCCGTGTAACAGACGGGGTAAACAGCCGCGGGATAAAATGTCCGCGGGATTATCATGCGACGAGACATGATACCAATTGCCCTGACTAGAGAGCTGCTGAATTTCCGAAACGCGGTTCGCTACAAATACCTTCCACCTCGACGGCTGTTGGTGAATCCAGTGTAGGGCAATCGTGGAATCAGAATAAAAATACAGCTCGCTGAACTTGTAGGTCACAGCGTGTACAACCTTATAAACCAACTGCGATAATAATAAACAGGCGCAAAGTTCGAGGCGAGGTAAGGATATCTGCCTTAAAGGGGCGACTCTTGATTTAGAACACAATAAGTGAGACGAAATACTGTTGTCGGAATATACCGTACGCGCATAGATGCAGCATGCGTAACCTTTTACTGACGCGTCGGCAAACCCGTGTAATTGAAAGGAAATGATTGCCGAATTACCTGAATCCTTTATAGCTCTCGGGATCCTAAAATGAGAGCTCGGCCCATTTAATTGATAATGAGTCAGAAAGCGGGTCGTCCCAGTTGGTACCCGAAGACCAAAGCGTTTGCATAAAGTGCTTGCACCAAAACGTGATAGGCCCAATTAGACCCAATGGGTCACAGATCCCAGCGATGACCGATAACACCTTTCTTTTGTTGAATAGATCAATTTTAAAATTTCTTTGGATATTGTATACGAAGCTGTCAGCCAGAACGTCCCACTGAATGCCTAAAGTGCGGACGGTTTGGTCCTTGTTGAAGTCCAGGGACGAGTTAGTATATGAGGATGTTATATTCCGGTCATTAGAAGACCATTTGTGAAGAGTGAAGCCGTAGCGGCTTAACAATTCAGAAATGTCAGTGTTCAGTTGGATTAGGACGTGTGAGCTATCGGAACCGGTAAGGAAGTCATCGACGTAAAAGTCGTTAGCAATTACCGAACAGGCCAGGGGGTACCGAGTACTATTTTCCTGGGCGATTTGTTTTAAACATCTAGTTGCAAGAAATGACGCGCTGGTAGTCCCGTATGTGACCGTTCTTAGAGCATAGTGTTTGAGTTATTTGTGAGGAGCGTCACGCCAAACAATTCTTTGTAATTTGGAATCACGCGGGGATACCAAAATTTGGCGATACATTTTCTCGATGTCAGCAATGAAAGCGTAACGATGGGTTCTAAATCTGGCCATAATGGCGAAAAGATCCTGCTGGATCGTGGGGCCAACCATAAGGGTGTCGTTTAACAAATCGTTGGACGCCTTGGCCGAACCGTCAAAAACAACGCGAAGTTTAGTGGTGGTGCTTGTAGTCTTAAAGACAGCATGGTGAGGTAAATAAAAAATGTTTGACTTGTTAATTGATAAGTCATATGAATCAAGCGGGGACATATGGCCAAGATTTAAATATTCTTGCATAAAGCTAGTATAATCCTTGTGCGAAGACTGGTTTTGCCTAAACTTGAGTTCAAGGGTTTGAAACCTACGAACCGCTCCGGTAAGAGAATCGCCGAGGCACTCTGTAGTGCGGGGTAGCGACACAACAAACCTACCACTATCGTTACGATAGGTGTTTGCAAGGAAATGATTTTCACACTCCGATTCCTGATCTGAGGGAGTACGGCACGAAACATCCTCCAACTGCCAGAAGGTTTTGAGTTGCGATGAGATAGCATTATTGTCGTCGCGTGCAATGAATGAAGAGACCGGCTTAGTCATGTCTACGTTGAAGGGTAAATTCCCGCGAGTATAAACTCTAGCTTTGTTTCCTGGATTGTTGGAAAATGCGGACAAATTTAGTCGGCTCAATCAACTGCAAAAAGTACTGTGCCCCAAGTAATATGTCAATTTGTGACGAATTACTAAATTGCGGGTCAGCTAAAAATATCCCCTTTGGAATTTTCAACGGTGCCATGTCAAAGGATTCTGTTGGAAGGTTATTTGTGATTCTGGGCGGAACAGCGCAGTGGACATTTAAAGTGAAATCCTTATAGCGTGAGTTTAGGCGTACCCGTGTAAAAGCCGCTAAAATTGGCTTGACATAGCGAGTTATTTATGCCCGTTATAGGCAGCTCGGATTTGTTTAGTTTTAGGCCCATGCGGCGGGCGAAACCCATTTAACCAAAAATTGGCTTGCGACCCTGAATCCAGCAGAATTCTTACCGGGCGCCTTTTACCGGCATGATCGGTGGTGGTGCACACGGCGGTGGACAATAAAATTGATTTATTCGTCTGTAGCTTTAAAGAACATTGCTTATTGTTCCTGTTGTTCGAATGATTTATTGAAGCGTGGAGCATGGTGTGGTGCCTTTTCGAGCATGCCTTGCAGGAAAATGTAGAAGGGCAACGCGAGCTGTCATGGCCCGACCGTGTACAATTCAGGCAGAGTTTGTTATTTATTAAAAACTCTCTACGTTGCGTAGGTTGCAAAGCTATGAATTGTGGGCATTCGAGCAATTAATGATTACCACGACACAGCTGACAAAATTTATTGTTTCTTTGAGTGTGTATTAGTGACCCAGTGAACTCCGCGCGTTTAGTTGATTTGCCATAAGAAGCATTATCGCTAACCTGTCTGCCGCCAGACGAACCAGTCGGAGCATTTACGTTTTGTAACAGCTGACGTCTTGAATTTAAAAATTTAATAAAATTATCGTAAATCGGAAGCTGTTTTTCGCCAAAATTTCCTTCCACAACCTGCACGTATGCTCGTCAAGTTTTTGGGCGAGAAAATGCACAAAAATAAGCTCAAATGTATTTACTGATAGGTTCATTGAGTTCAGCACATTTATATTGGCGGTGAGCTCATCTATAAATTTAGAAATGCTGAGCACGGACTCACGTTGCATGTGCCTCATGCCCAAGACATTAGCCGCATGATACGTGGTAACAATTAATTTACTGTCATACCGGGCCTTTAACAAGTCAATGGCCACCGTGTTATTTTCGTGCGTGATAGGGAGCGATTTTATGACATTCAGCGCCTCATCTTTTAATGATAAGTGGAAATAGTGCAGCTTTTGGATGCCAGTCAGGTCCGTTCGGACATGAACTAGCTCCAAAAACATATTGTAAAAATATTGCCATTAAATTATATCACCTGCGAAACAGGGTAGCTTAATCGGTTGCAACTGAATGTGAGGCGTGCTGAATGTGACTACTTCGGATGGACTTGTTGCCTTCCTGCTCATCTCCTCGGCATGGTCTATTAAATTTTGCAGCTTGCATTCTATGCTGCATAAGTCATGTTCGGTCTGAACCCTATCGCTCGCGGATGCAAAGTCGGAGTCCTCAGACTGAATTTGTGTTTGGATTTCATCATATTTGGCTGATAGCTCCATAAGGTGGCGAAGCTTTATTTTTAGTGCATGATGGTCATGCGTATCGTGATCGAAATTGTCTGCATATGTGTTTATGCGAGATATAGAGGCCTTGATCGTGCCACGTTTCTTGATCAGCGCCTTCATATCCGTCATAATTGGGTATGAGAAAAAATTTAAGTGATAATACAAAAAAACCAAGTGAATTCAAGCGATGAGCAAGATCAGGCAGGAAGTCGAAATTATAAAGTCACGCAACGACACGGTAATCCTTACTTAACAAATCTTAAACTGGTTTTATATGATAATAAATACTGATTTAGGCAGTACAAACAATATAGCAGTATAATCACTAATGATGTGAGTACTATCTGAAAAGGTACGACTTACAATTAAAGAAAATGCTTGTAGAGTTCGCAAAAAATTACAAGTTCATATTCACATGAAACTGATTTAAAAAATTATATTATTATTTTTAATACTGCTTCCTTTACTTTAATGCCATTGAGAAAAAATATGCAGACCATGCAAATTGAAAGTAATATAAAACATGAGTTCATAGTCACTTGAAATGGTACTTATCGGCATGTTCTAGAAGGCATCGAAAGCTTGTCGAAACCTTTGTAATCGTGTCAGGTACCCTAGAATAGATGATGCAGACATGGTCGCTGCCTGTCCGGTGATGTCCGATGCGGTCGAATCCTGTCTAGATAGGCTGCTCTGGATTTTCCCACATACTGAATGCCACGTGCTAAGTGCTCATATGCTGCAATGATGCTTCAAATGCTCCGGTTGGCGAGATGTGACGTCCCCAATGTCGTGCGATACGAGCTCCAATTGTAGGTGATAATTAACGAGTTGTTGAATTAAATCATGAAGAAAAAAAAAGGTGATAGGCCCGCTTAATAAACTGAACCATGAAACGAATTGTCCATGAAGTTAGTCACGTCCGTGAAATACATATCCGCTGCCCGGAGGACCATGTGATGAATGCCGCTGTGGACGAGAATGCTGTCGCTGGGCAAACGTGCGGTCGCTCGGGCCAAAAAATGTTGTCGCTTGTGGACAAAGAATGGCGGTCGCTTGTGGACCAAAAATATTGCCCGTAAGGCTAAAATAATATCCGGCACGGAGGACCAAATGATGAATGCTTAACGCTCTCAAAATTTTCTAGAGTTAGTATGGCAAACTGAAAGATGCTGGTAAGGAGTCATAATATGTTTTTTGAATAAATTAGTGGACTGTAAGATCTGATTTAAGTAGCGTTTATTGGAACATTAAGAAGAAGCGCAGGCCCACGCAATTACGTCAGGCGTACATAGCCAAAATACAAATACGTGTGGCGTAAATTGCCAAGATACATAATGTGTAGAAGCGAGAAACGATCGTATAAGAATTTACATTGCCGCGGCTAGCAAGAAAGGAAGGGTGCAGAGCACAGCTGAAAGGTTGAGTGTTAACTAACAAACGCAGCGGCGAACCAACGAGAGCTGCACCGCGACGTATGACGTAGTGCGCTGAGCTGATTGCGCGTGAGCAAGTACAATATACAATGTATTAACAATATTAATAAAAAATAAATATAAGAGCACAAGCAAAGAAGCCCATTTATAATATATATATATTGTACTGTAATTACTTTATGATATAATAATATTTATTATATGCACCACGTTAGTTGCGTCATTTATGTACTGTACATTAATTACAGGTATTGTAATTAAGATCTGCTCCACGCTGGATCAGCCATTTATGTGTTGTAATTATTTATACGTATGGTAATTAAGAAATGTACCTACTGTTATTATGTTTTTTTTTCTTTTATTTACCAGTACATGTAATGAAACTCTTTCTCTCAGGGTTAATGATTAATAAGTTATTTGATCGTATTTACGATTGTATCTATTATTTTCTTTTCTTTAAACCAAACCAGATTCAGTTAATATGTAGTATTTTGATAATTAACCATGTAAGAAATAAATAATAAACTAATGTAACTTAACCAACTCCGAATTCTTCCAGCTGCCACGGGTTCACTTCTGGTTGTTGTTTACTTTTTTTCGAAAGCAATATTAGGCTTGGCAATCTGTTCCTTTTCACAAATTTCTTATTGCTCTCACCGCTGAATGCCGCTCTCCAGGACTACTGCAACACAGATGTCTCCTCGGAACACTTAACTATCCTTTATGGCCACTTAAACTCTTCTTCAGTCCAAGGTTTTCTCTTCTGTCGTCGTTCTATCAAGGATATTGTTATATTTCTCGTATTATTATTTATTTATTAAATATTATAATCAAAACTCTGGTATCACAATTCAAATTCCTTTACTGTATTTTCTTTTCCTTGTTACATTAACTTGATGATGTACAAATGTTATTTAATATAATTTAAGACTCTTCATGTAGTTACTATTAGATATATAATTAGACTCTTCATGTTACTCTTAATGAATTTAATTGAAGACTCATAACGTTACTTTTAATGAATTTAATTAAGACTAATAACGTTACTCTTAATGAATTTAATTTAAGACTAATAACGTTACTCTTAATGAATTTAATTTTAGACTACCGATGTGACTCGTATTAAATATAATTTTAGACTAATAAAAATTTTTTTCCTCACTATACAATAAATTTTTTTTAACAATTTACCAAAATTGCCCCTATGATAATTCCCTAATTTCTTTACATCTGTTTATCATATACCTATTAAAACATATATCGTTTTGCTATTTCTTATTAAACATCTTTATTTTACCTCTAATATTCGTAATTCTATTGGTTATTTATTAAATTATAATTTTATTACTCTTTACTCTTCTTATAACATTCATTCCAATTTCATATATTATTTTCTGAACATATAACTAAATATGGTTTTATATCATATAGGAATCGACCTCTATGTTGACTGAGTAAGTCGATATTCCCAATGTTTTTTTGTTTACATTCAATACAAAATCTGCATCCTTTCTCTTTTAAAATTTATTATCTCCCTATTATGTACTGTGTGCATTTTAACAGCAGTACATAATACCTTCCCTTATTTCATAATTTCAGATACAATTTTAGATGAAATTTTGAAATGATTAACATAGTCTAATCTTAACATTTAAACATCTGATTAATTAGGTATTTGTACCTCACAAAATTCTTTTAACAAATTAGTTTTTTCTTTTATTAATATTACAAATATCATTCCTTATTATCATGAATCATGATATATTAAATACTTATTGATGACTTAAAACAACGTTAATTAAACCAACTGGTTTTACATCAAAATAATAAATAACAATTGTGCCTAATTTTACGGCTAAAAAACTCGAAAACATGACTAAACATTCTCTTTCTTTCGGAACTCACCTTCCCAATCCGGGTTATACATTTCCTGTATTCTTTATTTAAGAATTCCTACTCCTTTATTTATATATGAAATTATCCGTTGTATTACTATTATATCTTCTTTCCTTCTTAAAATCAATTATTTCCCAAGTTTAAATCTTACTTCTATAATCATTCTTGTGACATTCTTTATTAATTATACATCTTGGATCTGGTTGTATTTATTTATCTGTATTTATTTGTGAGTTTTCCTTCTAATATTTAATTTTCCTAAACCTCCCTAACATTGTAACTGGAATCGAATTGGTGGTGCTCTATCGGCTTACCAATACCGTCGTCCATTACATACTTTCTGAGATCAGAGGAATATCATCTCTGCCCAGTTAAATGATTGCTGGAATATTCTACAGTCTATCTTCATTAATAAACCTCGTAAGGTAGTCATCATGTGACCTTCAATAAAATAATTAATAATAATAATACTCTAGGGATTATTCACTGTACTTTAACTCAGATCATATTATTTCTTCATATTAATTCTTCCTTCTATTATACACTTCTCATCTCCAATACTTGGCTATTTTATTGACATTTATTAATTGGCTTTCTTACAGATAATTCTTAAATATTTGTTTTTTGTTTTCTTGTGATCCTTTTGACGGTTCCATTTTGGCTTCTTCATTCTCTTATCTTCATTGGCTCATATTCCTTTATTACCAATACAGCTGGTTATTAGATTTTGGTTAGTATTATACATTACATCATGTAATTTTATTCTTCTGACACAATCATTATTATTCCTTTTACATTCTAAATTACATTTCTCACTATTATATTACATCAGATAAACTCATTTTGTTTTTTGGTTTTGATGATTTTTATTAGGTTTAATCAGTGTTATTTTTTTTTTCTAAATTATTTTTCTCGTTTATCTTCAATAAGTTGTTCTTATTATATTTTGAATTTTGATATTGTTTCTCTTCAAAATTATGTTATTCAAATATCTTTTGTAAGCTGTCCTTACTTCGTTTTGAATTTTGATATACTACAAATGTTAATGGTATCACCCTTCCATTGAATTGTACATTCATCATTATATTTTTTTTTTTGCGAGCAGTTCGATTGGCTCGTCCTGTTACACCCACTACAGTAATTTTGCTCACCGGTAATTCATAAATTCTATTAGCCTTTCCTTCGGATAACGTGATTCCCTTTGCCATTTCCTTTAATTCATGGTATTTAGTCATACTCGTCAATGATATTTCGGCACCAGTATCAATAATAAAATTTTGATTGGTTTTCCCATATTGACCGGTAATAGACACTACATCACTTTCAATTACATTTTTACTGATTCTCTCGTTGTCCATAAAATCCTGACATAAACTGGTTATCCAAGACAGTGATCGGCTATTTGACTGTGGTTGACCACTGCACTCACTCACAGTCTTCTCTAGATTTCCTGATTTTCATTTATGGTTACTCTCTCCTCTCTCCTTCCTTCCTGTTGACTATTTTCTGACTGGGAAAGGTAACTATGTTGCTCTCTATTTCTTAACTGTTCATAGTTGTTGTTCACCTCACTCTGTCTCTCCTCACTGCGAAAATATCCATTTCGATCAGTCTCCCTTGGGTAACGACTATTGTAGATTCGGGAATTGTAGTTGCGTCGTATAAAATTCGCTCGATAGTTATTTGAAGCGTGGTTGCCCCTATAATTATTATTGTAATTAATATTATTATTATTATCATATCTCCGGTCATTCCGGTTACCGTTTCTGTAGTAATTTTTTTCCACCTTCCCTATCTTGGTATCTTGGAACATTTTTCTGGTTGTTTCTTTCTACTATTTGATTTCTATCATGGTTCTGTTCTTCCGGATATCTATTAGGGTAGCTGTCTTTTCTCATATTCCCTTGTTTAGCACGATTGTCATAATTCATTTTCCTCTCATAATCAGTCATCTCATAATAACGTCTTCGCTTCTATAGTATTGGCTTGACTGGCAAATTGTGCTAAGCTTACCGTTTCAGGAAAATGATGACTCAAAGCTTCCACCACATATCTGTCATCCATGGGTGGATCTAAATATCTTGCCCTGCAAACATGCGATAAAAAATACGAGGTCGGTGTTTGTCCTACGCTTGCATTTTACCTACCATATACTATGGTCTCCCGCACCCTTGTCTGTATGGATCGCGTCCAATATTTATTTTTATAGCTGTCCATAAATTCCTGGTAGCTATTCAAGGTGTTTCTACCAGCATCCCACCAATAATCATTGATTTCATGAAATCCTTGATCTAACATTAGTTTAATTCTCTCCCATCTATTTTCCTTGGTACTATGCAAATATTCCTTCATTTTATTTAAATACTCCATAGGATTTTTTATATATCCTTTCATACGTGGCACCTCATGACTAATATTCTTGTCTTCTCGGATAACACATGTTTGATTACCATTTTGTTCTATTTCATTGACCCTTAATACTAATTGTCCCATGGTATCCTCTATTTTGGTATTATTGCTGTCCAACTGTTGTCCCATGGATTGAATATTGCTCGTTACCTCCTGTTTGTGTTTTACCAATTCTCTCGTCATCTGTTCCATGACTTCTTGTTTATTTTCTCCTAATTTCTCTTCCACTTCAATAATTTTATTTATTACCTCTCCACGTAATTGAGTTAAATTTTCATCAGTTTTCTCAACTTTATGGTTAGTTTCTGTAATTCTATTCCTTATTTCTGTTTTATACTCATCTAACTGTTGTTTCAATTCCTCTTTATTTTTCTCACTCTCTTCCTTCAATTGTCCTTTTAATTCCTCCTTATCTTCCCTCATTTGTTTCTTGAGTTCTTCAATATTTTGTTTTAATAAGTTTCAATTATCTAATTTCATTTGTTTCTTTAATTTTTCACTGTTACTATCCATTTTTTCATTTATTTGTTTCAATAATGTTTCGCTGGTTTTGTTATTGCCTTCCATTATAATTCTCATCATCTCCTGGAAATTTGCATCCATTGGTTGGTTTGGTTTCTTTGGTTGGTCCCCTTGGGCATCCGCTACTATTATTTCCATTTCAGTTTCTTCCTCTTCAGCACTATTACTCCTTAATTCATATCGTTGCTCTGGTTTGTTAGCCATTTTACAATCTTTAACTTAATTTTAATTACAAGGGAAAAAATTTGTATGCTAATTAAAGTCAACAAAATTGTGTTATTTGGTGCTGGTTTAAAGAAAATCTTTGCTTTCACGTATGGGCGCCATTTTCTGTACTGTAATTACTTTCAGATATAATAATATTTATTATATGCACCACGTTGGTTGCGTCATTTATGTACTGTACATTAATTACAGGTATTGTAATTAAGATCTGCTCCACGTTGGATCAGCCATTTATGTGTTGTAATTATTTATACGTATGGCAATTAAGAAATGTACCTACTGTTATTATGTTTTTTTCTATTATTTACCAGTACATGTAAAGAAACACTTTCTCTCAGGGTTAATGATTAATAAGTTATTTGATCGTATTTACGATTGTATCTATTATTTTCTTTTCTTTAAGCCAAACCAGATTCAGTTAATATGTAGTATTTTGATAACTAACCATGTAAGAAATAAATAATAAACTAATGTAACTTAACCGACTCTGAATTCTTCCAGCTGCCACGGGTTCACTTCTGGTTGTTGTTTACTTTTTTCGAAAGCAATATTAGGCTTGCCAATCTGTTCCTTTACACAAATTTCTTATTGCTCTCACCGCTGAATGCCGCTTTCCAGGACTACTGCAACACAGATGTCTCCTCGGAACACTTAACTATCCTTTATGGCAACTTAAACTCTTCTTCAGTCCAAGGTTTTCTCTTCTGTCGTCGTTCTATCAAGGATATTGTTATATTTCTCGTATTATTATTTATTTATTAAATATTACAATCAAAACTCTGGTATCACAATTCAAATTCCTTTACTGTATTTTCTTTTCCTTGTTACATTAACTTAATGATGTACAAATGTTATTTAATATAATTTAAGACTCTTCATGTAGTTACTATTAGATATATAATTAGACTCTTCATGTTACTCTTAATGAATTTAATTGAAGACTCATAACGTTACTTTTAATGAATTTAATTTAAGACTAATAACGTTACTCTTAATGAATTTAATTTTAGACTACCGATGTGACTCGTATTAAATATAATTTTAGACTAATAAAAATTTTCTTCCTCACTATACAATACAATTTTTTTAACAATTTACCAAAATTGCCCCTATGATAATTCCCTAATTTCTTTATGTCTGTTTATCATATACCTATTAAAACATATATAATTTTGCTATTTCTTATTAAACATCTTTATTTTACCTCTAATATTCGTAAT
This sequence comes from Magicicada septendecula, assembly GCA_034769895.1. Classification (NCBI taxonomy): domain Eukaryota; kingdom Metazoa; phylum Arthropoda; class Insecta; order Hemiptera; family Cicadidae; genus Magicicada; species Magicicada septendecula. Next base: position 67,539 of record JAWRYS010000966.1, on the reverse strand, counting down.
TCTACTGGTTATTTATAACATTATAATTTTATTACTCTTTACTCTTCTTATAACATTCATTCCAATTTCATATATTATTTTCTGAACATACAATTAAATATGGTTTTATATCATATAGGAATCGACCTCTATGTTGACTGAGTAAGTCGATATTCCCAAAGTTTTTTTGTTTACATTCAATACAAAATTTGCATCCTTTCTCTTTTAAAATTTATTATCTCCTTATTATGTACTGTGTGCATTTTAACAGCAGTACAATATATATATTGTAGCGTGACAGATAATCCAGACAAATGCATTACTCAATGATCATTAATAAAGCTCTAATATATGGAATATCCAGATGAGAATTAATTAAAATGCACTGTTTAATAATATATTCACAAGAAAGGTTGAATAAAGAAAATTTCTGCAAATAATATAATATAATACAAATTTAAAAACCCAGAAGACTAAAAATAATAATAACAAAATTACCCAGGAAAGATAGAAGCAGGCAATTAATATACCCCGTCAAAGAAACCAGACCAGAAAAAACAAAGATACAGAAGAAAGAAGAATAACCAAAACTACTACTACTGAAGAATGAAGAAAGAAGAACAATCAAAGATACAGAAGACAGAAGAAAGAAGACTAATTAAAACTACTACTACAGAAGACAGAAGAAAGAAGAATAATTAAAACTACTATTACTGAAGAATGAAGAACAATCAAAGATACAGAAGACAGAAGAAGGAAGAATAATTAAAACTACTACTACCGAAGACAGAAGAAAGAAGAATAATTAGAACTAAAGAAGAAAGAAGAATAATTAAAACTACTATTACTGAAGAATGAAGAAAGAAGAACAATCAAAGATACAGAAGACAGAAGAAGGAAGAATAATTAAAACTACTACTACAGAAGACAGAAGAAAGAAGAATAATTAAAACTACTATTACTGAAGAATGAAGAAAGACGAACAATCAAAGATACAGAAGACAGAAGAAAGAAGAATAAATAAAACTACTATTACTGAAGAAAGAAGAACAATCAAAGATACAGAAGACAGAAGAAAGAAGAATAATTAAAACTACTATTACTGAAGAATGAAGAACAATCAAAGATACAGAAGACAGAAGAAGGAAGAATAATTAAAACTACTACTACCGAAGACAGAAGAAAGAAGAATAATTAGAACTCAAAGAAGAAAGAAGAATAATTAAAACTACTATTACTGAAGAATGAAGAAAGAAGAACAATCAAAGATACAGAAGACAGAAGAAAGAAGAATAATTAAAATTACTATTACTGAAGAATGAAGAAAGAAGAACTAATTAAAACTACTATTACTGAAGAATGAAGAAAGAAGAACAATCAAAGATACAGAAGACAGAAGAAGGAAGAATAATTAAAACTACTACTACCGAAGACAGAAGAAAGAAGAATAATTAGAACTAAAGAAGAAAGAAGAATAATTAAAACTACTATTACTGAAGAATGAAGAAAGAAGAACAATCAAAGCTACTGAAGACAGAAGAAGGAAGAACAATCAAAGCTAAAGAAGAAGGAAGAACAATTAAAACTCAAAGAAGAAAGAAGAAGAATAAAAATAAGAACTACAGAAGAAAGAAGAAGGAAGGATATTCCAAAACTACAGAAGAAGGAAGAATAACCAAACTCAAGAAGAAAGAAGAATAATTAAGACGACCCATATAAAACAAAAACCCCATAGGGAAAGAACCCCCAAAAAACCCCAAAATCAATGAATGCCCAGAAAAGAAAGTATAACACATTAAAAAACCATATCACTGTAAAACTGACAAAAACTAAAAGTGTTAGTAGTATTAAATATTAGTGCATTCAAAAAGTTATTATTTAGTTTGTATAGACAAGTCTTCACAGTTCCCCCATGGTTGAATATTTCATATTAAAAGCTAGAAAAAGACTAGTAAATATATTGATAATTCACCATAGACAAGTGCAAGTGATCAAATTATAAATAATAAACTTTAAAAGGGTACATGAGTTGCAGTACATAGTAACAAACTTTAAGTTTTGTGAACAGTGCCTACTTTGATAATGAAGTAGTAATATTACTAAATAAAAGCTACTAAAGCGATAAGAACATTCCATAGAATGGAATATAACTTAGGTAGCTAGGGGTATACTTTAAGAGGGGGTATAAATTTTATAAATGGGGAACTACAGAACAAACTGTTTATGAAGAAGTTTATAGAAGGTGTTAACAATTATATATGGAACCAGGATGTTAGGTTCCTATTACATATAACATTTAGATAAATAAGGGTTAGTCATAAGAAATATTAGTATTATAATTGTTATTTTATTGTTCATGTTAATTTAGGAATGCATTATCTAAAATTAGATAACATTCCAATGTTGTAGAAATACTTTTTATTATGTTATTAGGTGATATACCAAAACAATGTTATTAAGAACACCAGTTTTATATATCTGGGTGTTATATTTTAATTGTATAATCTATAATTACTGTTATGCCAGATCAGAGAACTAATTTTTAATCAAATATATCAGAGTCAGAAGTCAGAGAAGGAAATAAAATAATTACATTAGTAAAACATTCCGCAAATAGCCACAATTCAAATCTAGGCAATATAATAAAGTTAAAATGCAGAATAATTAATAAACCTAATCTTATAAACCAGTCAAACTGACAATATTTAGGCAAGATACACCCAACATATTAAATACTATGTAAATAAGGCTTTCTAAAGATATGGTCATTCTATGAGTAAAATTATTTATTTGTATAATGAAATACCATTTGAAACTGAAATAGGTTCACTAACTTTATCAGAAGGGGAGTCATATACAACTGAATTATATTAAAAAACCATCATTAGTATACTAAATTGCCATAAAATAAGTGAGAATTGATAATTATACAAATTTCAGATTTCATAGAATAATAATTATATTAGTTAAAATGGCTATTATTTACATAGAAGACAGGGAAGTATAATTTTAGGCCTACCTCCCAGAAAATTATAAGAAATAATTTTCAGATAAAACTTTGTAATACTAACTTAATTACTATCAAAATAAGTAGAATAGAATAGTGAAAACGAATATGTATTTTATATTGCAAACAGTTAAGTAATAACGAATTTACTTTATGAACATAGTGTACTATTTTAAAACGTGTCGGAAGTTATGGCAATTTTTAACAATGTCTGAACTATATTATATAGGCTAAGATTTTCATGAGATGAAGAAAATACAGACAGTTCATTATTATACCTCGAAGAGAGCACTTCTCGTGAATATTTGTTTGAACCAACCTTTAATGGACGTTATGCTACAACGGAGTTCTGAATCATTTTATGTAAATTAAATTTTTAACTATTTTAATGAAAGTGAAGTGGTGAAGTTGACCCACGAACTACATAACACCTATAAACGAAATCACATATAACCAATTACATTGAAATAACACTGAAATCGCATCAAACACCAAGTGAAAATTCGAGGTTAACTGACACATAAACACCAGTTGATATACTTATTTAACAACATTTTTACACCAAGTGAACGTTTCCATCTAACAACAGTGACAATAAACTATACCCCAGAAGATCATATACCGTAGTGAAGAACATTTAACCAAAGAAGGGACATATTATCTCAACAAGTACGTTGTTTACATTAGAAGCTTTCAACGCGCATGCGTCAGGCAGCCATTCTGATCCCATTCCGTCACCTCAATTAGAGACGACAAGGCTGCTTTCTGGTTTGAACAAAATTATATATAAACTTTTATTATTAATAATTACCAGTATATTGTTTAAATTTAAGATTTTTTTTTTTTTGAATTGTAAGTGTTATACTTTCATGTCCCTGACCTTCTCTGGCTTTTTATATAAATAACCGTTCAAAGAACCTGTTTAAATAATACAATTGTAAAACTTCTAATATCGACCGACCTGAGCAAGAACTCGATATGGCTTGTAACTTCGATTAATTAATCGACCAACCTTATTATTGTATTTAATAAACGTATTTGTCTGTTTTTTGGTAAATTGGAGTTGATTTCTCTTATAAAAGGACATAATCATTAATTAACCAAGAAAAATAGATAATCTTTAAAGGCAGTATATGCGAAACTACAACATTTCAAGAGTAAGAAGAAGAGAGCCGTTTTCGCCTAACTTGAAGTTAATTGGATTATCTTTTTAACAAATTTACCGAACAGAAATTTATTACCAAATTAAACACCTTACTATTATAATTATAATTACGATCCACAACCTCAATTTATTCCTATTATTAAGCACATAAATACCTCGAAAATATTTGTTCCGAAATTATTTTTTTTTTATAAATATAAATTTTAAATTTATATTTTATTTCAATTTGCTACACAGCAAAATACACTTTATTTAATTGATGGTAATAACATCCCAATTACCAATAACAAAGACCAGGAACTTTACCAAATCGACGATTCCCAGAGCGGAACGTCACTACTGAACATACACACCATAAAAATTATCCTGGATAATATTATACCAGAACACTATACAATTACAATTATAGTAGGGTTGTATTACAAAAGCGAAGGTCAACAGTGGGAGCTTAGAAGACAAGAAGATATTAGCTACGTACTACACATATTATAAATTAAGCTATATTTTGCAATATCGTTTTATTACAAAATCAGCTAGCACAACCAGTGGGACTTACAGGAGAGCACAATCTACATACATCAACCTTTTATTTATTTTTATATTTAATATTTATCGTATTATTACAAAATTGGCGTCCAACTAAAGGGCTGTAATTAGGGGTTGAAATTACTGTAATTACTTACCCAATTCCTAATTCAGCTTGGCAGCGGTTAGTCAGCCAGGGAATCAGGGAAGAAGATGCGTCGTGCCACATCAAAGAAGAGAGCGGCGGAGGCCGAGAAAGAACTCGATATGGAGGATAAGGAGGCGACCCCAGTGGAGGACGTGGAGAAAATATTAGAACGGGTGGAACATAAACAACCAGCACCACCAGAGAAACAACTTGAAGTACCCACTCAAACAGGGGAAGTCCATATCCGGGAGGAACAGTTGGAAAGACCTTCACAAGTGGAAAACACGACAATCCAAGAGATGTTCAGAGTGATGATGGAAGAAATCAAATCCAGTAGCAAGAAGATGGAAGAAAACTTGAAGAAGGACAACCAAGCAACAAAAGAAGAATTGAAGAAGGACAACCAAGCAACCAAGGAAGAATTAAGTAAGAAAATGGATTCTACTACAGAAGAAAATAATAAAAGATTAGAAGATTTGAAGAATGATAACCAATCTTTAAGGGAAGAATTGAAGAAGGACAACCAAGAAACAAAGGAAGAATTGGGCCGTAAAATTGAAAGGACCAATAAGAGAATTGAGGAAACCAGTAAAAAGGTGGAAAAGAAAATGGAAGAAAATAAGAAGAATTTGGAAGAAAAGATGGAAGAAAAGATGGAAGAAACCAATAAGAAAATCGAAAGTGATCATCAACAATTAAGGGAAGAGTTAAGAGAAGATAACCAACTGTTACGGGAAGAATTACGGGAAGTGAACCAGGAGAATCTCGACAAATTAGACGAACGAATGGAGCTATTAAGAAAAGAAATGAACAAGGAACTCATGGAAAACAAGAAATCTATGACCAAAAGGCTGGAAGACGAAACCATAACTATAAATCAACAGATAAGAGAAGTTGATGGAAGATGTCGAATGACGGAAGTGGAGGTACAAGAGTTCAAGGAAGTGGTGAACACAAAGGTCACAAATCTTGAAGAGTCTACTCGCAAGAAGGCGGAAGAAAACCGAAGGGAAAGCCAGGAAGAACTCAGCAAGGTACGAACTCGAATTACCGAAAGATGCGACGGAATGGAGGAAGCAATGACTAACATCACTGGTCAAGTGAGACAGAACCAGGAGGACATGGAAGCAATTCGGAGCCGACCAACCAGCTTTACTAATATCCCAATAAACGAGAACAGAGAATGGCTTAACTTTCGCCAGTATAAAAGGAAGCCAATGGAGTTCTTGGCCCGTATCGAAGAATATATGGCCAAACATAAAAGTAATCGATGGTCCAATAATCGTGAACTATTAGACGAATCGTTCCGTGATATGACAGATAATTGGTGGATGGCGAACAGGAGCGAAATAACCGATTATCCACAGTTCAAAAGTTTGTTTAAGTCTAAGTATTGGTCAGAGACCACCCAGAATTTGATAAGGGACAACATCTGCAATGGCCGATATAGAACTCAGTTTGGCAGTACCATGACTGCGTACTTTCTTGGGAAGGTGTGCCTGGCCAAGCACCTGGAACCAGCCATACCAGAGGAATGCCTGGTGAACAAGCTCTCTTATCATTACGACGAGGAGGTCATAAGAGCTCGAAGAGGTAGTCAGATAAAGACCATACAGGCGATGACGGAGCTATTGGAGAACTATGAGAATGAAGAATACTACAGGCAGAGCCGAAGAAGGAACGAGCGGCCGGAAGTTCGAAATAATCCGTCATCAAACAATAATACTCAACCGGTCAACAGTGGGTACCAAGGAAATAGATATAACCCGAACTACCATAATCAACATCCCACGAATGGTAACAACAACAATAATAACCATGGAAATATAAACCCAAATAATAACAGAAATAATAACGGGTTCTCCGGAAATCGAGGTAATTATTACCCGAATAATTATATGAATAGACCAAGAAACAACAATCCTGCAAATCACACCGAGCGATTTGACAATAACAATAGGGGTTACCCTAATCAGAATAACAACAACAATAGGTTCTCCCGACCCCGGGTAAATTTTATACGGGCGGAAGGAAACAACCACCGCCGGTATAACCAGCAACGGTGGAGCAGAGTACGCGAGTACGAAGATCTAAACCGCAGCCGAGAACGGGACCACTCTAGTTATAATCTGCCGAGGCGAAGTACTAGCCTGGATGACCCGGAGCGGCGTACAAATAGAGAACAAACCTACGAACCGAGAACGGAAAGGCTGGAACCAACTCAAGGTTTCCCTACTGATGCCTCTATTGGTCCTTCCAATAACCAAGATGAGGAGAATTTAAACGGGAGGAGGCAGTAATAAACAATAAGGACCTTTTGCTGCTTCTATCGCCTGGGTATGTAAATGAATTGCCGATAGTAAATAATCCCAATAAAATTACAATCATTCGATGTAATTACTTGAAAAATATTAGAAATGAATTACTGGAGGAGGACAACGCCCGCCTCCCTATAATAAATAATGAAATAATATACATTAATGCAGAAGTCGAAGGAACATTCGCACAACTAATGATTGATACCGGTGCGAATGTATCCATAATTAATACAACAGAATTGGAGAGAATCCAAGGAAATTGTGGTAAGTTATTGCCAACCTTACCTATAAATAACATTGCATTAATCGGTGCCACTGGTCGCCAAAACAAGACAATTAGAAAACAAGTATCGTTGAATGTCGTTAGTAAGGGTATAGCTATGAACATGGTCTTCTTAATTGCAGCAGGATTACCTTTCAACATATTAGTGGGATGTGATGTACTGAGAAGGAACTCGGCTATTATTGATTTACGAATGGAGAAGGTATCACTCTTTACCGGAGATATAACCTGGACAGCCGATTTAGTCGGTAGTGAAATAACACTTCCCAGCAGTATCCACCAGCAAATACGTAGTATAAATCATACAAATACTAACACTATTTCCAATAATATAGTATATGAAACTACCGACGAAGATTTATGGTATCAGAAAATACAGGAGATAAGAGATTTCCGAAGCGGAATTAATAGAGAAAAATTACCCAATACTCAAGCGAATCAATTGATACAAATTTATGAGAAGTACCGCTCAGTATTTTCCGATGAGCCAGGCAAGGTTAGAAACTATCAATGTACCCTTCAATTCCGGGATACAGTAGAATTTAATAGGAAGTCCTACCCTATTGCACATTCTCGAAAAGAGGCAGTAAGAGCGGAAATCAATCGTATGATTAATAATGATATAATAGAACATAGCCAATCCCCATACACCAGCCCTATTGTCGCAATTCCCAAGAAAAACGGCGAAGTCCGGCTTTGTTTGGATGCACGGGAAATTAACAAGAAAATCGTTAACGATAGAACCTCGCCCGGTGAGATTGAGGAGATCTTGAAACGCTTCCATGGTACCCAATACTTCAGCACTTGGGATACGGTGTGCGGATACTGGCAGGTAGAGTTGCACCCACGGAGTCGCCAATATCTGGCTTTCATATTCGAAGGGCGCAATTACCAATTCAAAAGATTGCCCTTCGGATTGGTAAACTCAGTTGCCATCTTTGTGACCTGCATGGACCAGATATTGGGACAAGAAGCCCTTCAGTTTACAACAGTGTACGTTGACGACCTCCTTATAACATCTGAAACGTGGGAGGAACACTGTTACCGTGTGGAGCATGTGCTTGAGAAGTTATCTGCCAGTAACGTCACACTGAAGTTGGAAAAATCCAAATTTATCGCCCGAGAAGTGCAATTCCTTGGATTTAACTTAAACGATCAAGGAATCTCACCGTCGGCAGAAAAGGTAGAAGCCATCCAGAAATTCCCGGCACCCAAAAACAGGAAGCAATTGCAGTCATTCCTGGGACTCTGCAATTATTATAGAAAGTTCCAGGAACAATATTCTGAGTTGACCGCGAGGTTCCAACCTCAATTATCATCTAAAAACAAATGGGTATGGTGTAAGGAACAAGAGGGGATTTTCCAACAAATTAAGGACAAATTTCTGGATACGATAATACTTCGCCACCCAAACTTTAAGTTACCGTTCTTCATGAACTGCGATGCCAGCAACATCAGCCTGGGAACAACACTGTATCAGGAGGACGAGAAGGGTCAACCTCAAGTAATTAGCTTCGCAAGCAGATCCTTGAACCACTGCGAAAGGAATTACACGGTAACGGAAAAAGAATTACTGAGTGTGGTATTCGCTTGCGGTAAGTTCCGCACTTACATTTTGGGATACCCTGTGACTGTCCGCACTGACCATAAATCTATTTCATTCTTAAAAAGCTGCAAACTGAACCATGGCAGACTAACGAGGTGGATACTTGCCCTTCAAGAATACCATCTACAATGGGAGTACATCCCTGGTAAGAAAAATATAGTAGCGGACGTATTATCCCGGGTCAATGTGGAGGAACAAACTTTCGAAGGGGAGAAAGAAAGCGTGCTGAAAATATATCATCTTCTTAGCACCAGAGCCGATTTAACAACAATATTAACCAACATGAGTACCCACCAACAAGCGGACCCAAAATTGAGAAACCTCAGACTTCGGCTAGAAGAGGGAGATGAAACCGTTACTATATATTACCAGATGAATAAACAAATACTGTTCATTAAAACATCTTTGAAGGAAGAGATCTGGAAGGTAGTGGTCCCGACACAGATCGAAAAGGAATTGATAGTGAATTACCATATACGTTACGGGCATATGGGCGCCCTCAAGGTAATAAAAGCTCTGGAGGAGAGCTGCTATATAAAAAACATCAATAGAAAGGTCCGAATGTATATAAAGAATTGTAAGATCTGCCAGCTGGTAAAAACTAATAATGAGAAGAAGGAAGGTGTGATGATCCCAATCACTTCCAAAGCGAAATTGGAGAAGGTGTTCCTCGATATCTGCGGACCATTTCCCCGTAGTGGAGGTCGACACCGGTATCGGTACCTAACCATCATAATGGACCACTTCACCAAATACATTAAGCTATACCCTACTAACCGAGCGACTACCAGGAAAATTCTGGGGATACTAACTGAACAATATATCCCACACCTGGGGAAACCATCTTCGATCATTACTGATCATGGAACTCAGTTTAAAGGGGTAATTTGGAGGGATACGTTATTGTCAATGGGCATTCGTACATACAAAACCTCGGTCTACCATCCGAGCAGTAATCCGGCAGAGCGGGTGTTGCGAGAAGTGGGGAGGATCCTCAGGACTTATTGTCACCATCAACAAAAAAGGTGGCAAGACTATTTAGAAGCCACGGAGGAATTCCTCAACTTAGCTTACCATCCAGCTATAGGGATAACCCCATATTCTGCTATGTACGAGAAACCACCCCCACGAGAGATCACAGATATCCTCGAATTCCCCAGTAGCCATGTGTACAGATTTGATAAAGCTAAATTCTTCAACAAGGTGGCAGAAGACCAGTTAAAACGGCAGAATAAATATCAAAAGGCCAGTGGCAAAGTAATAATATATGAGAAGGGAGAAAAAATTTTACTAAGAAATCGTGAACTTCCCAGCACACTGGAAGGAATAACGAAAAAGTTATTACTATTATACACCGGACCATATATAATATCCAATGTGAAAAATAACAATACCTATGAAATAAAGGAGATCGATTCAGACAGGATAAAGGGAGTATATAACCAGGCTTCCATGAAAAAATATTATGAGTAAGGAAAGGTATAGAAGAAGTAAGAAAAAGTAAAAATTCAAAAATGAAGTAATGACTACTTACTACCTATTATTTAGAAAACAATTTATGGACAAGAGAAAATGAATTTTGAATTAAACCACTAAATTCAAAAATGAAGTAATGACTACTTACTGCCTACCATTTAGGAAACAATTTATGAATCAAAGAGAAAATGAATTTTGAATTAAATCATCAAAATTCAAAAACCCAAGTAAAAACAATTTACTACCTTATTTTAAAAACAACTTTTAGAAATGAACAAGGAGAAAAAGAATTTGGATAACACATTACAAACAATTATATATGGGACCAATTCTGAAAAACTTTCCAGAATAAAGAAATGGCAATACAAACCACTGATACCATTTAAATGAATAAACTTATTGTGAAGTGAAATTAATGAGAATTTTATGTCAAATAAACAGAGATATTAAACATATGACATTAATAATAAAGAGTGCATTTGAATAAAAAGCAAGAGCAAAATAAAATTTTGAAAAAGAAAGGAAAAACTATATATAAATAAATCCATATGAAAAAGATGATCATATAATAAATGTCAATTATAAGAAGTACAATTAAAAGAGTAATTGAAAAAACATAATATTAGTGGAATGATTCAAAATATAATACAAAATATATGCTACCCATGACCGGAAGGAGATTGTGATAACTGTCAAAAAATGACAGAGAATTAAAAACTTTACACTGAATAAGGAGTGATAATTATATTATACCAGCTTCCAATCACAAGGAGAAATAAAATGACATCAGAGCTAACCATTGAGAAAAATAACTGAGATAGAGATTCACTAAGATAGAAATATTAATAGATCTGTTCGTATACGAAGTGAAATATCCCAAGATATTTAATTTTTTTTTTTTAGTCATAAGGTGGACTATTCTTATATAATTTTATTAATGACTGTCTGAGATAAGTCCAGCAGTATTATTATGTATTGGTCAGAGATGATTTACCTCTGTAATCAATAAATGACGTAGTATGGCCAGCAGAGTGAGATGCCTACAGAGCCCCTCTGGACACTGCCCCAGCTAACGTATTAGGGAATTTTAGGGAATAAATATCCCAAGGATAAAGAAACGAGTTAAGAAGAAAATGGAAAAATAAAAAATAACGAACATCAGATGACTATTACTATCAGTAAGAATCCAGTTAATAATGAGATATAAATAAGCTCAAAAATATAGGAGAAAAAATTTTAGAAATGTGAAGGAAGTAAGAAAATATAATTTATAATATAATGTCATAAGCAATTACTTCAGACAAACTAAGTATGATCTGAACTAATCACTTCTGGAAGAGAGCAATCTGTAGCGTGACAGATAATCCAGACAAATGCATTACTCAATGATCATTAATAAAGCTCTAATATATGGAATATCCAGATGAGAATTAATTAAAATGCACTGTTTAATAATATATTCACAAGAAAGGTTGAATAAAGAAAATGTCTGCAAATAATATAATATAATACAAATTTAAAAACCCAGAAGACTAAAAATAATAATAACAAAATTACCTAGGAAAGATAGAAGCAGGCAATTAATATACCCCGTCAAAGAAACCAGACCAGAAAAAACAAAGATACAGAAGAAAGAAGAATAACCAAAACTACTACTACTGAAGAATGAAGAAAGAAGAACAATCAAAGATACAGAAGACAGAAGAAAGAAGACTAATTAAAACTACTACTACAGAAGACAGAAGAAAGAAGAATAATTAAAACTACTATTACTGAAGAATGAAGAACAATCAAAGATACAGAAGACAGAAGAAGGAAGAATAATTAAAACTACTACTACCGAAGACAGAAGAAAGAAGAATAATTAGAACTAAAGAAGAAAGAAGAATAATTAAAACTACTATTACTGAAGAATGAAGAAAGAAGAACAATCAAAGATACAGAAGACAGAAGAAGGAAGAATAATTAAAACTACTACTACAGAAGACAGAAGAAAGAAGAATAATTAAAACTACTATTACTGAAGAATGAAGAAAGACGAACAATCAAAGATACAGAAGACAGAAGAAAGAAGAATAATTAAAACTACTATTACTGAAGAAAGAAGAACAATCAAAGATACAGAAGACAGAAGAAAGAAGAATAATTAAAACTACTATTACTGAAGAATGAAGAACAATCAAAGATACAGAAGACAGAAGAAGGAAGAATAATTAAAACTACTACTACCGAAGACAGAAGAAAGAAGAATAATTAGAACTCAAAGAAGAAAGAAGAATAATTAAAACTACTATTACTGAAGAATGAAGAAAGAAGAACAATCAAAGATACAGAAGACAGAAGAAAGAAGAATAATTAAAATTACTATTACTGAAGAATGAAGAAAGAAGAACTAATTAAAACTACTATTACTGAAGAATGAAGAAAGAAGAACAATCAAAGATACAGAAGACAGAAGAAGGAAGAATAATTAAAACTACTACTACCGAAGACAGAAGAAAGAAGAATAATTAGAACTAAAGAAGAAAGAAGAATAATTAAAACTACTATTACTGAAGAATGAAGAAAGAAGAACAATCAAAGCTACTGAAGACAGAAGAAGGAAGAACAATCAAAGCTAAAGAAGAAGGAAGAACAATTAAAACTCAAAGAAGAAAGAAGAATAATAAAAATAAGAACTACAGAAGAAAGAAGAAGGAAGGATATTCCAAAACTACAGAAGAAGGAAGAATAACCAAACTCAAGAAGAAAGAAGAATAATTAAGACGACCCATATAAAACAAAAACCCCATAGGGAAAGAACCCCCAAAAAACCCCAAAATCAATGAATGCCCAGAAAAGAAAGTATAACACATTAAAAAACCATATCACTGTAAAACTGACAAAAACTAAAAGTGTTAGTAGTATTAAATATTAGTGCATTCAAAAAGTTATTATTTAGTTTGTATAGACAAGTCTTCACAGTTCCCCCATGGTTGAATATTTCATATTAAAAGCTAGAAAAAGACTAGTAAATATATTGATAATTCACCATAGACAAGTGCAAGTGATCAAATTATAAATAATAAACTTTAAAAGGGTACATGAGTTGCAGTACATAGTAACAAACTTTAAGTTTTGTGAACAGTGCCTACTTTGATAATGAAGTAGTAATATTACTAAATAAAAGCTACTAAAGCGATAAGAACATTCCATAGAATGGAATATAACTTAGGTAGCTAGGGGTATACTTTAAGAGGGGGTATAAATTTTATAAATGGGGAACTACAGAACAAACTGTTTATGAAGAAGTTTATAGAAGGTGTTAACAATTATATATGGAACCAGGATGTTAGGTTCCTATTACATATAACATTTAGATAAATAAGGGTTAGTCATAAGAAATATTAGTATTATAATTGTTATTTTATTGTTCATGTTAATTTAGGAATGCATTATCTAAAATTAGATAACATTCCAATGTTGTAGAAATACTTTTTATTATGTTATTAGGTGATATACCAAAACAATGTTATTAAGAACACCAGTTTTATATATCTGGGTGTTATATTTTAATTGTATAATCTATAATTACTGTTATGCCAGATCAGAGAACTAATTTTTAATCAAATATATCAGAGTCAGAAGTCAGAGAAGGAAATAAAATAATTACATTAGTAAAACATTCCGCAAATAGCCACAATTCAAATCTAGGCAATATAATAAAGTTAAAATGCAGAATAATTAATAAACCTAATCTTATAAACCAGTCAAACTGACAATATTTAGGCAAGATACACCCAACATATTAAATACTATGTAAATAAGGCTTTCTAAAGATATGGTCATTCTATGAGTAAAATTATTTATTTGTATAATGAAATACCATTTGAAACTGAAATAGGTTCACTAACTTTATCAGAAGGGGAGTCATATACAACTGAATTATATTAAAAAACCATCATTAGTATACTAAATTGCCATAAAATAAGTGAGAATTGATAATTATACAAATTTCAGATTTCATAGAATAATAATTATATTAGTTAAAATGGCTATTATTTACATAGAAGACAGGGAAGTATAATTTTAGGCCTACCTCCCAGAAAATTATAAGAAATAATTTTCAGATAAAACTTTGTAATACTAACTTAATTACTATCAAAATAAGTAGAATAGAATAGTGAAAACGAATATGTATTTTATATTGCAAACAGTTAAGTAATAACGAATTTACTTTATGAACATAGTGTACTATTTTAAAACGTGTCGGAAGTTATGGCAATTTTTAACAATGTCTGAACTATATTATATAGGCTAAGATTTTCATGAGATGAAGAAAATACAGACAGTTCATTATTATACCTCGAAGAGAGCACTTCTCGTGAATATTTGTTTGAACCAACCTTTAATGGACGTTATGCTACAACGGAGTTCTGAATCATTTTATGTAAATTAAATTTTTAACTATTTTAATGAAAGTGAAGTGGTGAAGTTGACCCACGAACTACATAACACCTATAAACGAAATCACATATAACCAATTACATTGAAATAACACTGAAATCGCATCAAACACCAAGTGAAAATTCGAGGTTAACTGACACATAAACACCAGTTGATATACTTATTTAACAACATTTTTACACCAAGTGAACGTTTCCATCTAACAACAGTGACAATAAACTATACCCCAGAAGATCATATACCGTAGTGAAGAACATTTAACCAAAGAAGGGACATATTATCTCAACAAGTACGTTGTTTACATTAGAAGCTTTCAACGCGCATGCGTCAGGCAGCCATTCTGATCCCATTCCGTCACCTCAATTAGAGACGACAAGGCTGCTTTCTGGTTTGAACAAAATTATATATAAACTTTTATTATTAATAATTACCAGTATATTGTTTAAATTTAAGATTTTTTTTTTTTTGAATTGTAAGTGTTATACTTTCATGTCCCTGACCTTCTCTGGCTTTTTATATAAATAACCGTTCAAAGAACCTGTTTAAATAATACAATTGTAAAACTTCTAATATCGACCGACCTGAGCAAGAACTCGATATGGCTTGTAACTTCGATTAATTAATCGACCAACCTTATTATTGTATTTAATAAACGTATTTGTCTGTTTTTTGGTAAATTGGAGTTGATTTCTCTTATAAAAGGACATAATCATTAATTAACCAAGAAAAATAGATAATCTTTAAAGGCAGTATATGCGAAACTACAACATTTCAAGAGTAAGAAGAAGAGAGCCGTTTTCGCCTAACTTGAAGTTAATTGGATTATCTTTTTAACAAATTTACCGAACAGAAATTTATTACCAAATTAAACACCTTACTATTATAATTATAATTACGATCCACAACCTCAATTTATTCCTATTATTAAGCACATAAATACCTCGAAAATATTTGTTCCGAAATTATTTTTTTTTTATAAATATAAATTTTAAATTTATATTTTATTTCAATTTGCTACACAGCAAAATACACTTTATTTAATTGATGGTAATAACATCCCAATTACCAATAACAAAGACCAGGAACTTTACCAAATCGACGATTCCCAGAGCGGAACGTCACTACTGAACATACACACCATAAAAATTATCCTGGATAATATTATACCAGAACACTATACAATTACAATTATAGTAGGGTTGTATTACAAAAGCGAAGGTCAACAGTGGGAGCTTAGAAGACAAGAAGATATTAGCTACGTACTACACATATTATAAATTAAGCTATATTTTGCAATATCGTTTTATTACAAAATCAGCTAGCACAACCAGTGGGACTTACAGGAGAGCACAATCTACATACATCAACCTTTTATTTATTTTTATATTTAATATTTATCGTATTATTACAATATATATATATATTGTAGCGTGACAGAAAATCCACTACTTATTAATTCATATAAAATAATAAAAATTAATTACACCACATATGTTAATATAAAATCGAATGAAATTGAATGAAATCAAAGGAATAAACAAAAATAAAATAAAAATTCTCATTACATTATATAAAAACCACTGTTAAAAATCAAAGAAATTATTGAAAGCAACTCATATTATAAAATCAGGAATTTACCCAGGAAGCTAGGAGCAGTAAACAAATTAGATAACACAATATCAAGAAGAGAGAATCAGTTTGAGAGTGGTGAAACACCAAAATACCCCAAAGACAAGAAGAAGGAAGAATAAAATTTGTGATAAGGAAGTAAACAATACCCGGAAACCTTTAGCGAAGAGCAAAGTCAGTATCAGTAAATACATTCGATACTCCAAACTAAATATCAGTCGAGATAACACGAAGTACCTTGGTTTACCCAAGAGTGAAGAATGAAGACAAGAAGACAAGAAGAAGGAAGACCAGAAGAAAGCCAAGAGTGAAGACAAGAAAGAAGATAAGTAGAAAGACAAGAAAGAAGACAAGAAGAGAGGAAGAAATAGTATGAAAGAAACACCGTTGTAAAACCTGTTATTAAATACCATCAACCCCAAACCCATAGAGACAATTAAAAAGAAAGTATAACATCCCAAAATCCTATAAAAATGTAATTATTAAGAAATCAAAAGTGTTGTCTAGTATAATAAGAAGTGAACCAACTAAAGCTATTGTGTGATAAAGAGTACAGTAAGAAGTGAACCAACTAAAGCTATTGTGTGATAAAGAGTACAATAAGAAGTGAACCAACTAAAGCTATTGTGTGATAAAGGAAATAAACAAGTCTTAACAGTCCATGATTACTAAAGGTCTGGTCTGAGATAATAAGACTCAAAATATCAGAACCACCAGTGAAAGTGAACTTGTGCAAGTGTTTTTGGAAATACAATAAACTTAAAGTTAGTGATGCTATGACTTATCAATATGCTATATAACAACTTTTATATTCAATAATACACATCATCATAAAATAATAAAATGGAAGATTTCCAATATTTTATTATTTTAATGTAACTCTGTTATTACAAGACATTTGTAAAAATGATAATAACTAGAGTATGGGTGGACATGTTTACTGATGAAGGGGTAATAAATAATAATGGTTTAGACCAGAAAGGACTGGCATTAATTTATATTCATAGGTTTAAATTGTTTAAAATGGCTATTTGTTCACAGCCATGAACTCAATAGGTTTATAAGAATTTTTAGTAAGTAAGATTTATATGTGTTTAAAATGAATTATGTTTACCAAATAACAGCATGCATACCATTAATAATGTTTCAGTAGGTATGCTGTATTAATTCAAAAAGGAATTAAATGTATGTTTTCAAACCATGTCAACAATATGTTCAATCTTAGAATACTGAATGATGTTCATTATTAGTTTTTATATAACAGTAGTATTAATCAGATACTACACCTCACAATGGGTTTGTAAAACTTTTTATTTTCATGTAATAATAACTACGTAAAGTCATAGGAGGAGTAGGATTAAATTTATTTGAGAAAGACAGAAATATAAAATTATCAACTCTAGGCCATGTGGTGAATTCACAGAATCCATATAAACCATTTAATTCATTTAATTCCTGTAAACTATCAAGATGTAGGTAAGGTAAATCAGTTAACCACTACTGTGAATGATCCTATGAGTTAAAGTGATAATAAGGAAATATAACTTAAAAAATTGTAAATTTTCAAAATATATAAATTAATTAATTTTAAAGAGCAATGTCAAATTCAGAGATTAACACAAAAAACCAGTTCAAAGGTTCAATTATATGTATTTAAGGAAAGGAAGAGAAATATGACTAATTAAAATTTATTATAATAGAATTAATAACAATTA
This sequence comes from Magicicada septendecula, assembly GCA_034769895.1. Taxonomy (NCBI): domain Eukaryota; kingdom Metazoa; phylum Arthropoda; class Insecta; order Hemiptera; family Cicadidae; genus Magicicada; species Magicicada septendecula. The sequence goes on along the minus strand of JAWRYS010000966.1, from coordinate 49,242 downwards.
AAATGGCAGAAAAATTATATGAAGGCGGAAATCAATTTTTGAGCCTAGATTTCCAAAAAGAGAGAAATTTGGTAATTTCCACAAAATGTCAACAGATATGGACTAAAATATATCAATTTAAAAGGAATGAGATGATTAAACCAATGATAAGGTTCATAATTCATGAAGGTGACGAATAAAATAAATAAATTCCATATATAATGTAATTTTGAATCATGTGTAAGGGAAATCAAAATATTTTAACAATACTTTTTCAAAGATTAACTGGGCCAGATTTTGACTAACCTGAAGGAAGTTAGTTTAGTCTTTTGTTGAATATCAAGCTGAATAGTTGTGTAATATGACGTTCCTTAAAACCGTGTAGAAAATGGTACTACAGTTACCTTCTAATATCAGTGTAACAAGAGTTAAATAAATGAAACATTTTTCTAACTAAAACTACAGAAATTTTAGCGACAATAGTGAAAACTAACACCAAACTTCATTATACTAGTGATTTAAAAGAGTAAAACAATATATTTGTGATAATCCACGCTACAAATCATAACCACTTTTTGAGCAGTTAACCCACAGAAGTGAACACATATCAAATAACATAATTAACACAAGTATATACGGAACACTTCTTCAGAACACACCAAACAACCTATTAGACAGATTACACCAGTGCGGGGACATTTCAAACATTTATGAAGGTAGTTTTGCCGTGAGATTTTAACACGACGACATTCCCAGTAACCTCGCCATACCTAGGAGCGGCCATCTTTGAAAAATACGATTCTGTGCCTTCCTCATCGAGTGACGTCAGAAGCTACATATGGTTTGACGATTCAACTTTTTTAAACATTATATCAGAATTATTTAAATATTGTTAGATGATAATTATGGAACTACTTTAATTGTTAATGTTATACTTTCTCGTTACCCTTCTCTGACTATTAATATAATCGCTCCAAAATCCTTTTTTATATAATACTTTTAATAATTTTTTCCACTGTATGAACGAATCGATTATTCCCTGAGACGGAGTCGATAATTGCTCCCAATCGATTAGAAATCGATTATTTATTAAATTTGTTAACAAATCCATTTATTTCAATTGTTTGTATCTATTAATATTTCACATGCTAATTTAAGGTTTATTTATTAATGCAACGAGACTTCAAGAAGAAGAAAATATTAATTAACAGCGAGATATTGGACCAGCACTAAACATCATAAATCGATTGCTGACCAGAGTTAATCTGATTAACTCCAGACATGGTTCAGATCTTCCAGAAGTGCTCAATAATTAATAAATACCTTCTTAATTATTAAAATTTTTCACAGAACATTAAAACAGGATTATTTCACAATTACAGACATTAAATAAAACATAAACAAATTTTTTTTTATTGAAATTTTTTTTTTGAAATAAAATTTTCTCTTTATTATCTTTTTTTGTAAAGACCGCATACAGGGTCTGGCTACAAAGTGGCGTCCAACTTAGAGGGCTTGATAAGTTAAGCCTGGCAGCGATAACATTATAGAAACAGAAGAAAATGCAAAGACGAGCTACTTCGATAAAGAGGGCGGCAGAGGCCGAAAAAGAAGTTGACATGGGTGATAAGGAGGCAACACCCGTGGAGGGTCGGGAAGAGTCACTACCCCCGGTGGAACATAAACAACCTGAACCACCAGAGGAACAACTAGAAGTACCAACGCAGACAGTGGAAGTCAATGTCCCAGAGAAGGAGAAAACTAAAACAATGGAAGAGAAGATAATGGAAATGCTCCATAACATGGAGTCTAAATTGGAAGGAGTCAATAAAAATATAGAATCCACTACCAAGAAAATGGACTCTACTAAAGAAGAAAACAGTAAGGAAAGAAGGGAAGACAAACAAGCTTTGAAGGAAGATTTGGGTGGAATAAATAAAAGCATTGAAAATACTAACACAAGGATTGAGGAAACTAGTAGGAAGATGGAAAAGAAAATGGAAGAAAGTAATAAGAATTTGGAGGCGAAAATGGAAGAAACCAGTAGGAAAATAGAAAATGACAACCAACAATTAAGGGAAGAATTGAGAGAGGACAATCAACTGCTGAGAGAAGAATTAAGGGAAGTTAACCAAGAGAACATGAATAAGTTAGACGAGAGGATTGAGTTAGCTAAAGAGGAGTTGAATAAAAAGATAACAGAGACGAAGAAATCCATCGTAAAGAAGTTAGAACAGGAAGTCGTGGTTGTTAACCAGCAGATCAGGCAGGTAGACGAAAGATGTCGTCAGACAGAAAACGAAGTGCTGGAAGTCCGGGAGGTAATACATAAAGAGATTACACATGTCAAGGAACAACAGGAAACGAAACTGGAAGAAAACAAGAAATTTGCCCTGGAAGAAATGAATAAAGTGCGGACACATGTAACCGAAAGATGCGACGGCGTGGAAACCGCTATGACGAACATCACAGGACAAGTGCGTCAGAGCCAGGAGGAGATAGAATTGATAAGGAATAGACCAACTGGTTACAATCATTTCCCAATTTCCGAAAATAGAGAGTGGCTTAATTTCCGGCAGTATAAACGGAAGCCCATGGAGTTCTTGGCACGCATAGAGGAATACCTAGAAAAACAGAGGGAACCGATGGGTCCAGAACAGGGAAATCCTAGACGAGTCGTTTCGGGAGGTGAATGACCATTGGTGGATGGCCAACCGGAGCGACATCGAAAGTTATCAGCAATTTAAGAGCCTCTTCAAGGCGAAGTATTGGTCGGAGACGACTCAAAACTTGATAAGAGATAATATATGCCACGGCCACTACAAACCACAAGTCGGTAGTCCGATGACAGCATATTTCCTCGGCAAGGTATGTATGGCCAAGCATTTAGAACCGGCCATACCTGAGGAGTGCCTAATAAATAAGTTGTCCTACCATTATGACGAGGAGGTAATTCGTGCGAGGAGAGGCAGCCAAATAAAAACGATCCAGGCAATGACAGAACTCCTCGAAAACTACGAAAACGAAGACTACTACCGACAGAGCCGGAGAAGAAATGATGGGCCCGAACCAAGGACGTATCAGAACAACAACCAGGGTACGAACAACACCAACATTGGGTACCAAGGAGGCCGGGCATACCCGCAGAATAATAATTTTAACAATAATAATAACTTTATCACTACTAATCAAAATAATAATAATAATACAGGTCCAAACCATGTGAAACCGAGTCGACCTTCTAATGGTTATCAGGGTAACAGAAATCCCTACCCTCATAACCAAAATAGTCAGAGAAGCCCCAGTTATGGTAATGATAGTTACCATAATAATAATAATCGTGCGGGTCCAAATAATGGTAATCCCGTTAATAATAGGTTTCCCCGCCCACGAGTGAATTTCATACGAGCCACAGATGATCGACAGCGAAGATACAACAACAATCGAAGAAACATCTACCGTGGATATGAAGACAGGCGGAGGAGCCTAGAACGGGACCAACCAAGGTACTATCCGGCGAGAAGGAGTACTAGTTTAGACGATGCTGAACGGAGTTCTAACAACGAACGACCGGAAGACCGCAGGATAGATCGACAGGGGCCCACTCTAAGCATCCCAAATGATGCTTCAACTAGTATGGCACAAAGGAACAATGATGCCGAGCCTTTAAACGGGCACAGGCAGTAATAAATCGCCAGAACCCGTTACTGCTCCTAAATACTGGGTATCTTAATAATGAGTGTAATAGTATAAATAATAATAATCGTATCACAGTCATAGGGTGCAACTACCTAAAGGACATCCGACATGAGTTATTGGAAGAGGATAACAGTAATCCCACCAATAACTTTAATAACGAAATAATACATGTCAACGCAGAGGTAGAAGGCATCCCAGCCAAGTTGATGATCGATACTGGTTCGAACGTATCAATCATAAGTACGACGGAGTTGGAGAGGATACAGCAAGAGTGCGGGAGAACTTTACCAACGTTGCCGTTGAATAATATTATTTTGTTGGGTGCAACCGGCCGACAAAATAAAACAATACGTAGGCAAGTCTCCGCCAGTGTGATGAGCTGTGGTATAGCAATTGATATGGAATTCTTGGTGGCGAGCGGGCTGCCGTTTAATATACTGGTCGGGTGTGATGTGCTCAGGAGGAATTCCGCCATCATTGATCTGAGAACTGAGAAATTGTCGCTGTTTACCAACGGACATACTTGGACGGCGAACTTGGTGGGTAGTGACCAAGTCATTCCCGATAGTATCCACCAGCAAATCCGCAAAATTAACTACATCCATCCAACCATCTATAATTGAACAAAGAATAGACGACACCTCCAATGAAGATTTATGGTCACAAAAAATCCAGGAGATCAGGGATTTCCGGAGCGGTATAACTGGCGAAAAATTAACCTTAAACCAAGCGAACAAATTAATCAACATCTATAACAAATATAAATCAGTCTTTTCTGATGAGCCCGGTAAAGTGAAAAACTTCCAGTGTACTCTACAGTTTCGAGACACAGTGGACTTTAACCGGAAGTCTTACCCCATCGCGCAATCACGAAAGCAAGCAGTAAGAGCTGAAATAGAGCAAATGATTAACCGTGACATAATAGAGAGTAGCCATTCCCCATAAACAAGTCCTATAGTGGCTATTCCTACGAAAAACGGACAAGTCCGTTTGTGTTTAGATGCGCGCGAAATAAATAAAATGATCATAAATGACAGAACTTCGCCCGGTGAGATTGAGGAGATTTTAAAACGGTTCCACGCCACCAAGTACTTTAGTACCTGGGATACGGTGTGCGGGTACTGGCAAGTGGAATTACATCCACAGGGTCGTCAGTATCTGGCCTTTATATTCGAAGGGCGGAACTACCAGTTTAAGAGGTTGCCCTTCGGACTGGTAAACTCAGTCGCAGTCTTTGTGCACTGCATGGACCAGATACTTGGCCAAGAAGCACTACAGTTCACCACCGTATACGTTGATGACTTGCTAGTGTCCTCAGAAACTTGGGAGGAACACTGCTACCGTGTGGAACAAGTATTACAGAAGATAGCGACAAATAATATTACGCTAAAATTAGCAAAATCTCATTTTATCGCTAAGGAAATACAATTCTTGGGGTTCATCTTGAATGATCAGGGAATCTCAACGTCGGCTGAAAAGGTCGAAGCGATTCAGAACTTTCCTACACCTAAGAATCGAAGGCAGTTACAGTCGTTCCTGGGACTCTGTAATTACTACCGCAAGTTCCAGGAAAAGTACTCTGAACTGACTGCCAGATTTCAGCCGCAACTGTCATCCAAAAATAAATGGATCTGGGGTAATGAACAACACAATATCTTATCATTAATAAAACAAAAATTCCTTGAACCCATCATACTTCGCCATCCAGATTTTAGCAAACCTTTCTTTCTTAATTGCGATGCCAGTGACATCAGCCTGGGCACTACCTTATATCAAGAGGATGAGGAGGGCGAACATCTTGTGATCTGCTTTGCCAGTAGAGCATTGAATCAATGTGAGAAGAACTACCACGTTACAGAAAAGCAATTATTGAGTGTCGTGTTGGCGTGTGGAAAATTCCGCACTTACTTCCTTGGTTATTCCGTTACCGTCCGGACAGACCATAAGTCTATCTCGTTCCTTAAGAGATGTAAGTTAAGCCATGGAAGGTTAACACGGTGGATACTATTGCTACAAGAATATGACCTTAAGTGGGAGTATATCCCCGGAAAGAAGAATGTCGTCGCGGACGTATTGTCTAGAGTAGACATTGATAAACAGACGTTCGAGGGGGAGAAGGAGAGTATTCTTAAAGTATACCATTTTCTAAGCAGCAGCGCCGGTCTACAATCAATTTTGGAACACCCGAGCACACACCAACAAGCTGACCCGAAGTTAATCTCTATTCTAACAAGATTGGAAGCAGGGGATGAGACTATCTCCCAATATTATAAAATCCATAACGGAATCCTGTTTTCAAGACCATCTGTATATAAGGAGGAATGGAAGGTTATTATTCCAACCCATATCGAAAAGGAGATAGTGTTCAATTATCATGTTCGATATGGGCATATGGGCGCCTTAAAGGTAGTAAAAGCCCTGGAAGAGTGCTGCCATAACAAAGACATAAATCGGAAGGTACGAAAGTACATAAGAAACTGTCGCATTTGCCAACTCGTAAAAACCAACAACGAGAGAAGAGAAGGGCAAATGATTCCGATAACATCTCAATCGAAACTTGAGAGAATATTCCTGGATATCTGTGGGCCATTTCCCCGCAGTGGGGGCCGCCACAGATACAAATATCTCGTCATCGTAATGGACCATTATACCAAGTTCGTAAAGCTATACCCAGCGAATCGGGCGACTACAAATAAAGTTCTCGACATCCTGACCAACCAGTACTTCCCAACCGTCGGAAAACCAGTGTCGATCATAACCGACCACGGAACACAATTCAAGGGGAGGAAATGGCGGGATACACTACTGTCAATGGGGGTTCATACCTATAAGACTTCGGTATACCACCCGAGCAGTAACCCGGCCGGAAGAGTCTTGCGAGAGGTGGGGCGCGTATTAAGAACGTATTGCCACGATCAGCAGAGGAGGTGGCAAGAATACTTGGAGGCCACTGAAGAATTCCTCAACCTGGCATACCATCCAGCCATAGGAATAACCCCATACTCCGCCATGTACGAAAGACAACCCCCACGGGAGATCGAGGAAATATTGGAGTTCCCCAGAGAGCATAAGTATATATTTAATAAAATTCAATTTCATAATAAGGTGGCCGAAGATCAGGAGAAACGGCGGAATAAATACAATAAAAGCATGGGTAAGATTATTACTTATACCGTTGGAGAGAAGGTGTTGTTAAAGAATAGGGAATTACCCAGTTCTTTAGAAGGGATAACAAAAAAATTATTGCTTCTGTACACTGGTCCCTACATTGTATCTAAGAACAATAACAACAACACGTACGAAATTAAGGAGATGGGCTCCAATAAAGTTAAGGGTGTCTTTAACCAGGCATCCATGAAGAAATTTTATGAATAAACCCTCAAAATTCTAAAAATAATGTAATACCAAATTACATACAATTATTTAAAAGAAACATTTTGGAAAGAGAAGAAAAAGAATTTAGTAATCGACAAAATTCTAAAACAAAAGTAAGAACACCTTACATACTAATTATTTGAGAGAAATCTTGTGGAGATAATATAAAACAGAATTTAGAAATAATCCAAATTCCAAAACAAGTGTAAGATCACCTTACATACCAAGCATTTGAAGAAAACTTTATAGAAGGATATAAGGAATAGAATGAAATAATTCAAATAAATTCCAAACAAGTGTAAGATCACCTTAGTAACTAAAAATTTGAAAAAACTTTATGACAAGAATATAAAAGAAGAATTTTGACTCATCCAAATTAAAAAAAAAAAAATGTAAGACCACATTACTAACCAAGTATTTGAGAAAAATCATTTGGCAGAAATATAAAAAGAATTTTGAATTGAAAACAACTAAATTTAAAAAGAAAGTAAGTCCACCTTACATATTAAATATTGATAGAAACATTTTGGAAAGAGAAGAAAAAGAATTTAGAATCCATGTAAATTCTAAAAAATAAATGTAAGCCCAACTTACATACAAATTATTTGAGAAAACTTTATGGAATAATATAAGAAGGATGAATTTTGAATTGTGTATAAATCAAGTTTCCAAACCAACCAACAACCAACCAACAACTTACCAACCAATTATTAATAAAACACTTTGGTGAAATAAACAGAAGAGATTTAATACCATATTTATGGTAAGCATAAAACATATTTACTATGTTTATAAAGGATCATAATGGGATGAATAAAGGAAACAGACTTTAGAATTAAAACAAATAATTCTGGAGAAATATGATCATGTCTAATTTCAAATAAAGTGTGAAAAACTTTCCATAAAGGGATACGAAAGGAAATAAACCGTGTGATACGATTTGAGTGATTGAATATAATAAAATACAAAAACTTATGTGGAATTATGAGATAATAAAACTTTGAAGTGGTATGAGGAGAAATTATGACCTCATTATAAAATTAATAAAAAACATTCATTCGAAAGGATAATAACCATGACAGGAATAATGTGAGAATAATATCAAAGATATATGTAATTAAACGAATTAATATAAAATGATTTATGAATTAAATGTCAATTGTGATAATGACAGTTATAAAAGTTCTACAAAATAGAACAAGTGAAAATAATAAAAACAGAGCAATAAAATAAAAATGTCATAAAGATATGCTACTATAAACAATGCAGATTATAATAAAAAAACCAGAAGGTAATAAAGAATTTATAACCAAAAGCTTTATATGATAAGGAAAGTTGAAGAATGTAATAATAGAAGAGCTTCCTACCATAATATCAAATGAATGAAACATCAAGTTAAAGAGTCAGAAGAACAACTGAGATAGGAGTATTAAAATCTCTGAGAAATATAATAAGTAATAAGTGAAGTATCCCAAAGATTTTTTTTTTAAATAGTAACAAATGTGTACTATTCTGAATAATTTTTTAATCTGTCTGTAGATAATTCCAGCAGTATTAATATGTTTTTTGAGCAGAGATGATTTGCCTCTGTACTCAAATATGTGTGAAGTATTGTACAGCAGAGGAAGTAGCGTACAGTGCCTCTCTGAACTGAACCAGCTCACAAATTAGGGAACGATAGGGATGAAATATCCCAAGGAGAAAATACTAAGAAGAAATATGAAAATGAAATAATAAATATGAAACTCAGATGACTATTACTATCAAGGAAGATCAAGTGAGAATGAGAAGGATATAAATAGGAGAATTTTTTAAAATGGAAGGAAGTCAAGAATAATAACAAAACTGCAATAATTATCATAAGCAATTGTTTCAAACAAAGCAAGTATAGTCTGAAAAAATCACTTCTGGAGAAGGCCATTCTGTAGCGTGACAGAAAATCCACTACTTATTAATTCATATAAAATATTAAAAATTAATTACACCACATATGTTAATATAAAATCGAATGAAATTGAATGAAATCAAAGGAATAAACAACAATAAAATAAAAATTCTCATTACATTATATAAAAACCACTGTTAAAAATCAAAGAAATTATTGAAAGCAACTCATATTATAAAATCAGGAATTTACCCAGGAAGCTAGGAGCAGTAAACAAATTAGATAACACAATATCAAGAAGAGAGAATCAGTTTGAGAGTGGTGAAACACCAAAATACCCCAAAGACAAGAAGAAGGAAGAATAAAATTTTTGAATCGGAAGTAAACAATACACGGAAACCTTTAGCGAAGAGCAAAGTCAGTATCAGTAAATACATTCGATACTCCAAACTAAACATCAGTCGAGATAACACGAAGTACCTTGGTTTACCCAAGAGTGAAGAATGAAGACAAGGAGACAAGAAGAAGGAAGACCAGAAGAAAGACAAGAGTGAAGACAAGAAAGAAGATAAGAAGAAAGACAAGAAAGAAGACAAGAAGAGAGGAAGAAATAGTATGAAAGAAACACCGTTGTAAAACCTATTATTAAATACCATCAACCCCAAACCCATAGAGACAATTAAAAAGAAAGTATAACATCCCAAAATCCTATAAAAATGTATTTATTAAGAAATCAAAAGTGTTGTCTAATATAATAAGAAGTGAACCAACTAAAGTTATTGTGTGATAAAGAGTATAATAAGAAGTGAACCAACTAAAGCTATTGTGTGATAAAGGAAATAAACAAGTCTTAACAGTCCATGATTACTAAAGGTCTGGTCTGAGATAATAAGACTCAAAATATCAGAACCACCAGTGAAAGTGAACTTGTGCAAGTGTTTTTGGAAATACAATAAACTTAAAGTTAGTGATGCTATGACTTATCAATATGCTATATAACAACTTTTATATTCAATAATACACATCATCATAAAATAATAAAATGGAAGATTTCCAATATTTTATTATTTTAATGTAACTCTGTTATTACAAGACATTTGTAAAAATGATAATAACTAAGTATGGGTGGACACGTTTACTGATAAAGTGGTAATAAATAATAATGGTTTAGACCAGAAAGGACTGGCATTAATTTATATTCATAGGTTTAAATTGTTTAAAATGGCTATTTGTTCACAGCCATGAACTCAATAGGTTTATAAGAATTTAGTAAGTAAGATTTATATGTGTTTAAAATGAATTATGTTTGCCAAATAACAGCATGCATACCATTAATAATGTTTCAGTAGGTATGCTGTATTAATTCAAAAAGGAATTAAATGTATGTTTTCAAACCATGTCAACAATATGTTCAATCTTAGAATGCTGAATGATGTTCATTATTAGTTTTTATATAACAGTAGTATTAATCAGATACTACACCTCACAATGGGTTTGTAAAACGTTTTATTTTCATGTAATAATAACTATGTAAAGTCATAGGAGGAGTAGGATTAAATTTATTTGAGAAAGACAGAAATATAAAATTCTCAACTCTAGGCCATGTGGTGAATTCACAGAAGCCATATAAACCATTTAATTCACTTATAATTCCTGTAACTAGCAAGATTTAGGTAAGGTAAATCAGGTAACCACTACTGTGAATGATCCTATGAGTTAAAGTGATAATAAGGTAATATACCTTAAAAAATTGTAAATTTTCAAAATATATAAATTAATTAATTTTAAAGAGCAATGTCAAATTCAGAGATTAACACAAAAAACCAGTTCAAAGGTTCAATTATATGTATTTAAGGAAAGGAAGAGAAATATGACTAATTAAAATTTATTATAATAGAATTAATAACAATTAAAATGGCAGAAAAATTATATGAAGGCGGAAATCAATTTTTGAGCCTAGATTTCCAAAAAGAGAGAAATTTGGTAATTTCCACAAAATGTCAACAGATATGGACTAAAATATATCAATTTAAAAGGAATGAGATGATTAAACCAATGATAAGGTTCATAATTCACGAAGGTGACGAATAAAATAAATAAATTCCATATATAATGTAATTTTGTATCATGTGTATGGGAAATCAAAATATTTTAACAATACTTTTTCAAAGATTAACTGGGCAGATTTTGACTAACCTGAAGGAAGTTAGTTTAGTCTTTTGTTGAATATCAAGCTGAATAGTTGTGTAATATGACGTTCCTTAAAACCGTGTAGAAAATGGTACTACAGTTACCTTCTAATATCAGTGTAACGAGAGTTAAATAAATTAAACATTTTTCTAACTAAAACTACAGAAATTTTAGCGACAATAGTGAAAACTAACACCAAACTTCATTATACTAGTGATTTAAAACAGTAAAACAATATATTTGTGATAATCCACGCTACAAATCATAACCACTTTTTGAGCAGTTAACCCACAGAAGTGAACACATATCAAGTAACATAATTAACACAAGTATATACGGAACACTTCTTCTGAACACACCAAACAACCTATTAGACAGATTACACCAGTGCGGGGACATTTCAAACATTTATGAAGGTAGTTTTGCTGTGAGATTTTAACACGACGACATTCCCAGTAACCTCGCCATACCTAGGAGCGGCCATCTTTGAAAAATACGATTCTGTGCCTTCCTCATCGAGTGACGTCAGAAGCTACATATGGTTTGACGATTCAACTTTTTTAAACATTATATCAGAATTATTTAAATATTGTTAGATGATAATTATGGAACTACTTTAATTGTTAATGTTATACTTTCTCGTTACCCTTCTCTGACTATTAATATAATCGCTCCAAGAACCTTTTTTATATAATACTTGTAATAATTTTTTCCACTGTATGAACGAATCGATTATTCCCTGAGACGGAGTCGATAATTGCTCCCAATCGATTAGAAATCGATTATTTATTAAATTTGTTAATAAATCCATTTATTTCAATTGTTTGTATCTATTATTATTTAACATGCTAATTTAAGGTTTATTTATTAATGCAACGAGACTTCAAGAAGAAGAAAATATTAATTAACAGCGAGATATTGGACCAGCACTAAACATCATAAATCGATTGCTGACCAGAGTTAATCTGATTAACTCCAGACATGGTTCAGATCTTCCAGAAGTGCTCAATAATTAATAAATACCTTCTTAATTATTAAAATTTTTCACAGAACATTAAAACAGGATTATTTCACAATTACAGATATTAAATAAAACCTAAACAAATTTTTTTTTATTATTGAAAATTTTTTTTTGAAATAAAATTTTCTCTTTATTATCTTTTTTTGTAAAGACCGCATACAGGGTCTGGCTACAAAGTGGCGTCCAACTTAGAGGGCTTGATAAGTTAAGCCTGGCAGCGATTACATTATAGAAACAGAAGAAAATGCAAAGACGAGCTACTTCGAAAAAGAGGGCGGCAGAGGCCGAAAAAGAAGTTGACATGGGTGATAAGGAGGCAACACCCGTGGAGGGTCGGGAAGAGTCACTACCCCCGGTGGAACATAAACAACCTGAACCACCAGAGGAACAACTAGAAGTACCAACGCAGACAGTGGAAGTCAATGTCCCAGAGAAGGAGAAAACTAAAACAATGGAAGAGAAGATAATGGAAATGCTCCATAACATGGAGTCTAAATTGGAAGGAGTCAATAAAAATATAGAATCCACTACCAAGAAAATGGACTCTACTAAAGAAGAAAACAGTAAGGAAAGAAGGGAAGACAAACAAGCTTTGAAGGAAGATTTGGGTGGAATAAATAAAAGCATTGAAAATACTAACACAAGGATTGAGGAAACTAGTAGGAAGATGGAAAAGAAAATGGAAGAAAATAATAAGAATTTGGAGGCGAAAATGGATGAAACCAGTAGGAAAATAGAAAATGACAACCAACAATTAAGGGAAGAATTGAGAGAGGACAATCAACTGCTGAGAGAAGAATTAAGGGAAGTTAACCAAGAGAACATGCATAAGTTAGACGAGAGGATTGAGTTAGCTAAAGAGGAGTTGAATAAAAAGATAACAGAGACGAAGAAATCCATCGTAAAGAAGTTAGAACAGGAAGTCGTGGTTGTTAACCAGCAGATCAAGGAGGTAGACGAAAGATGTCGCCAGACAGAAAACGAAGTGCTGGAAGTCCGGGAGGTAATACATAAAGAGATTACACATGTCAAGGAACAACAGGAAACGAAACTGGAAGAAAACAAGAAATTTGCCCTGGAAGAAATGAATAAAGTGCGGACACATGTAACCGAAAGATGCGACGGTGTGGAAGCCGCTATGACGAACATCACAGGACAAGTGCGTCAGAGCCAGGAGGAGATAGAATTGATAAGGGATAGACCAACTGGTTACAATCATTTCCCAATTTCCGAAAATAGAGAGTGGCTTAATTTCCGGCAGTATAAACGGAAGCCCATGGAGTTCTTGGCACGCATAGAGGAATACCTAGAAAAACACAGAGGGAACCGATGGGTCCAGAACAGGGAAATCCTAGACGAGTCGTTTCGGGAGGTGAATGACCATTGGTGGATGGCCAACCGGAGCGACATCGAAAGTTATCAGCAATTTAAGAGCCTCTTCAAGGCGAAGTATTGGTCGGAGACGACTCAAAACTTGATAAGAGATAATATATGCCACGGCCACTACAAACCACAAGTCGGTAGTTCGATGACAGCATATTTCCTCGGCAAGGTATGTATGGCCAAGCATTTAGAACCGGCCATACCTGAGGAGTGCCTAATAAATAAGTTGTCCTACCATTATGACGAGGAGGTAATTCGTGCGAGGAGAGGCAGCCAAATAAAAACGATCCAGGCAATGACAGAACTCCTCGAAAACTACGAAAACGAAGACTACTACCGACAGAGCCGGAGAAGAAATGATGGGCCCGAACCAAGGACGTATCAGAACAACAACCAGGGTACGAACAACACCAACATTGGGTACCAAGGAGGCCGGGCATACCCGCAGAATAATAATTTTAACAATAATAATAACTTTATCACTACTAATCAAAATAATAATAATAATACAGGTCCAAACCATGTGAACCCGAGTCGACCCTCTAATGGTTATCAGAGTAACAGAAATCCCTACCCTCATAACCAAAATAGTCAGAGAAGCCCCAGTTATGGTAATGATCGTTACCATAATAATAATAATCGTGCGGGTCCAAATAATGGTAATCCCGTTAATAATAGGTTTCCCCGCCCACGAGTGAATTTCATACGAGCCACAGATGATCGACAGCGAAGATACAACAACAATCGAAGAAACAGCTACCGTGGATATGAAGACAGGCGGAGGAGCCTAGAACGGGACCAACCAAGGTACTATCCGGCGAGAAGGAGTACAAGTTTAGACGATGCTGAACGAAGGTCTAACAACGAACGACCGGAAGACCGCAGGATAGATCGACAGGGGCCCACTCTAAGCATCCCAAATGATGCTTCAACTAGTATGGCACAAAGGAACAATGATGCCGAGCCTTTAAACGGGCACAGGCAGTAATAAATCGCCAGAACCCATTACTGCTCCTAAATACTGGGTATCTTAATAATGAGTGTAATAGTATAAATAATAATAATCGTATCACAGTCATAGGGTGCAACTACCTAAAGGACATCCGACATGAGTTATTGGAAGAGGATAACAGTAATCCCACCAATAACTTTAATAACGAAATAATACATGTCAACGCAGAGGTAGAAGGCATCCCAGCCAAGTTGATGATCGATACTGGTTCGAACGTATCAATCATAAGTACGACGGAGTTGGAGAGGATACAGCAAGAGTGCGGGAGAACTTTACCAACGTTGCCGTTGAATAATATTATTTTGTTGGGTGCAACCGGCCGACAAAATAAAACAATACGTAGGCAAGTCTCCGCCAGTGTGATGAGCTGTGGTATAGCAATTGATATGGAATTCTTGGTGGCGAGCGGGCTGCCGTTTAATATACTGGTCGGGTGTGATGTGCTCAGGAGGAATTCCGCCATCATTGATCTGAGAACTGAGAAATTGTCGCCGTTTACCAACGGACATACTTGGACGGCGAACTTGGTGGGTAGTGACCAAGTCATTCCCGATAGTATCCACCAGCAAATCCGCAAAATTAACTACATCCATCCAACATCTATAATTGAACAAAGAATAGACGACACCTCCAATGAAGATTTATGGTCACAAAAAATCCAGGAGATCAGGGATTTCCGGAGCGGTGTAACTGGTGAAAAATTAACCTTAAACCAAGCGAACAAATTAATCAACATCTATAACAAATATAAATCAGTCTTTTCTGATGAGCCCGGTAAAGTGAAAAACTTCCAGTGTACTCTACAGTTCCGAGACACTGTGGACTTTAACCGGAAGTCTTACCCCATCGCGCAATCACGAAAGCAAGCAGTAAGAGCTGAAATAGAGCAAATGATTAACCGTGACATAATAGAGAGTAGCCAATCGCCATATACAAGTCCCATACTGGCTATTCCTACGAAAAACGGACAAGTCCGTTTGTGTTTAGATGCGCGCGAAATAAATAAAATGATCATAAATGACAGAACTTCGCCCGGTGAGATTGAGGAGATTTTAAAACGGTTCCACGCCACCAAGTACTTTAGTACCAGGGATACGGTGTGCGGGTACTGGCAAGTGGAATTACATCCACAGAGTCGCCAGTATCTGGCCTTTATATTCGAAGGGCGGAACTACCAGTTTAAGAGGTTGCCCTTCGGACTGGTAAACTCAGTCGCAGTCTTTGTGCACTGCATGGACCAGATACTTGGCCAAGAAGCACTACAGTTCACCACCGTATACGTTGATGACTTGCTAGTGTCCTCAGAAACTTGGGAGGAACACTGCTACCGTGTGGAACACGTATTACAGAAGATAGCGACAAATAATATTACGCTAAAATTAGCAAAATCTCATTTTATCGCTAAGGAAATACAATTCTTGGGGTTCATCTTGAATGATCAGGGAATCTCACCGTCGGCTGAAAAGGTCGAAGCGATTCAGAACTTTCCTACACCTATGAATCGAAGGCAGTTACAGTCGTTCCTGGGACTCTGTAATTACTACCGCAAGTTCCAGGAAAAGTACTCTGAACTGACTGCCAGATTTCAGCCTCAACTGTCATCCAAAAATAAATGGATCTGGGGTAATGAACAACACAATATCTTATCATTAATAAAACAAAAATTCCTTGAACCCATCATACTTCGCCATCCACATTTTAGCAAACCTTTCTTTCTTAATTGCGATGCCAGTGACATCAGCCTGGGCACTACCTTATATCAAGAGGATGAGGAGGGCGAACATCTTGTGATCTGCTTTGCCAGTAGAGCATTGAATCAATGTGAGAAGAACTACCACGTTACAGAAAAGGAATTATTGAGTGTCGTGTTCGCGTGTGGAAAATTCCGCACTTACTTCCTTGGTTATTCCGTTACCGTCCGGACAGACCATAAGTCTATCTCGTTCCTTAAGAGATGTAAGTTAAGCCATTGAAGGTTAACACGGTGGATACTATTGCTACAAGAATATGACCTTAAGTGGGAGTATACCCCCGGAAAGAAGAATGTCGTCGCGGACGTATTGTCTAGAGTAGACATTGATAAACAGACGTTCGAGGGGGAGAAGGAGAGTATTCTTAAAGAATACCATTTTCTAAGCAGCAGCGCCGGTCTACAATCAATTTTGGAACACCTGAGCACACACCAACAAGCTGACCCGAAGTTAATCTCTATTCTAACAAGATTGGAAGCAGGGGATGAGACTATCTCCCAATATTATAAAATCCATAACGGAATCCTGTTTTCAAGACCATCTGTATATAAGGAGGAATGGAAAGTTATTATTCCAACCCATATCGAAAAGGAGATAGTGTTCAATTATCATGTTTGATATGGGCATATGGGCGCCTTAAAGGTAGTAAAAGCCCTAAAAGAGAGCTGCCATATCAAAGACATAAATCGGAAGGTACGAAAGTACATAAGAAACTGTCGCATTTGCCAACTCGTAAAAACCAACAACGAGAGAAGAGAAGGGCAAATGATTCCGATAACATCTCAATCGAAACTTGAGAAAGTATTCCTGGATATCTGTGCGCCATTTCCCCGCAGTGGGGGCCGCCACAGACACAAATATCTCGTCATCGTAATGGACCATTATACGAAGTTCGTAAAGCTATACCCAGCGAATCGGGCGACTACAAATAAAGTTCTCGACATCCTGACCAACCAGTACTTCCCAACCGTCGGAAAACCAGTGTCGATCATAACCGACCACGGAACACAATTCAAGGGGAGGAAATGGCGGGATACACTACTGTCAATGGGGGTTCATACCTATAAGACTTCGGTATACCACCCGAGCAGTAACCCGGCCGAAAGAGTCTTGCGAGAGGTGGGTCGCGTATTAAGAACGTGTTGCCACGATCAGCAGAGGAGGTGGCAAGAATACTTGGAGGCCACTGAAGAATTCCTCAACCTGGCATACCATCCAGCCATAGGAATAACACCATACTCCGCCATGTACGAAAGACAACCCCCACGGGAGATCGAGGAAATATTGGAGTTCCCCAGAGAGCATAAGTATATATTTAATAAAATTCAATTTCATAATAAGGTGGCCGAAGATCAGGAGAAACGGCGGAATAAATACAATAAAAGCATGGGTAAGATTATTACTTATACCGTTGGAGAGAAGGTGTTGTTAAAGAATAGGGAATTACCCAGTTCTTTAGAAGGGATAACAAAAAAATTATTGCTTCTGTACACTGGTCCCTACATTGCATCTAAGAACAATAACAACAACACGTACGAAATTAAGGAGATGGGCTCCAATAAAGTTAAGGGTGTCTTTAACCAGGCATCCATGAAGAAATTTTATGAATAAACCCTCAAAATTCTAAAAATAATGTAATACCAAATTACATACAATTATTTAAAAGAAACATTTTGGAAAGAGAAGAAAAAGAATTTAGTAATCGACAAAATTCTAAAACAAAAGTAAGAACACCTTACATACTAATTATTTGAGAGAAATCTTGTGGAGATAATATAAAACAGAATTTAGAAATAATCCAAATTCCAAAACAAGTGTAAGATCACCTTACATACCAAGCATTTGAAGAAAACTTTATAGAAGGATATAAGGAATAGAATGAAATAATTCAAATAATTTCCAAACAAGTGTAAGATCACCTTACTAACTAAAAATTTGAAAAAACTTTATGACAAGAATATAAAAGAAGAATTTTGACTCATCCAAATTAAAAAAAAAAATGTAAGACCACATTACTAACCAAGTATTTGAGAAAAACCATTTGGCAGAAATATAAAAAGAATTTTGAATTAAAAACAACTAAATTTAAGAAGAAAGTAAGTCCACCTTACATATTAAATATTGATAGAAACATTTTGGAAAGAGAAGATAAAGAATTTAGAACCCATGTAAATTCTAAAAAATAAATGTAAGCCCAACTTACATACAAATTATTTGAGAAAACTTTATGGAATAATATAAGTAGGATGAATTTTGAATTGTGTATAAATCAAGTTTCCAAACCAACCAACAACCAACCAACAACTTACCAACTAATTATTAATAAAACACTTTGGTGAAATAAACAGAAGAGATTTAATACCATATTTATGGTAAGCATAAAATATATTTACCATGTTTATAAAGGATCATAATGGGATGAATAAAGGAAACAGACTTTAGAATTAAAACAAATAATTCTGGAGAAATATGATCATGTCTAATTTCAAATAAAGTGTAAAAAACTTTCCATAAAGGGATACGAAAGGAAATAAACCGTGTGATACGATTTGAGTGATTGAATATAATAAAATACAAAAACTTATGTGGAATTATGAGATAATAAAACTTTGAAGTGGTATGAGGAGAAATTATGACCTCATTATAAAATTAATAAAAAACATTCATTCGAAAGGATAATAACCATGACAGGAATAATGTGAGAATAATATCAAAGATATATGTAATTAAACGAATTAATATAAAATGATTTATGAATTAAATGTCAATTGTGATAATGACAGTTATAAATGTTCTACAAAATAGAACAAGTGGAAATAATAAAAACAGAGCAATAAAATAAAAATGTCATAAAGATATGCTACTATAAACAATGCAGATTATAATAAAAAAACCAGAAGGTAATAAAGAATTTATAAACAAAAGCTTTATATGATAAGGAAAGTTGAAGAATGTAATAATAGGAGAGCTTCCTACCATAATGTCAAATGAATGAAACATCAAGTTAAAGAGTCAGAAGAACAACTGAGATAGGAATATGAAAATCTCTGAGAAATATAATAAGTAATAAGTGAAGTATCCCAAAGATTTTTTTTTTAAATAGTAACAAATGTGTACTATTCTGAATAATATTTTAATCTGTCTGTAGATAATTCCAGCAGTATTAATATGTTTTTTGAGCAGAGATGATTTGCCTCTGTACTCAAATATGTGTGAAGTATTGGACAGCAGAGGAAGTAGCGTACAGTGCCTCTCTGAACTGAACCAGCTCACAAATTAGGGAACGATAGGGAGGAAATATCCCAAGGAGAAAATACTAAGAAGAAATATGAATATGAAATAATAAATATGAAACTCAGATGACTATTACTATCAAGGAAGATCAAGTGAGAATGAGAAGGATATAAACTCAAATATAAATAGGAGAATTTTTTAAAATAGAAGGAAGTCAAGAATAATAACAAAACTGCAATAATTATCATAAGCAATTGTTTCAAACAAAGCAAGTATAGTCTGAAAAAATCACTTCTGGAGAAGGGCATTCTGTAGCGTGACAGAAAATCCACTACTTATTAATTCATATAAAATATTAAAAATTAATTACACCACATATGTTAATATAAAATCGAATGAAATTGAATGAAATCAAAGGAATAAACAAAAATAAAATAAAAATTCTCATTACATTATATAAAAACCACTGTTAAAAATCAAAGAAATTATTGAAAGCAACTCATATTATAAAATCAGGAATTTACCCAGGAAGCTAGGAGCAGTAAACAAATTAGATAACACAATATCAAGAAGAGAGAATCAGTTTGAGAGTGGTGAAACACCAAAATACCCCAAAGACAAGAAGAAGGAAGAATAAAATTTTTGAATCGGAAGTAAACAATACCCGGAAACCTTTAGCGAAGAGCAAAGTCAGTATCAGTAAATACATTCGATACTCCAAACTAAACATCAGTCGAGATAACACGAAGTACCTTGGTTTACCCAAGAGTGAAGAATGAAGACAAGAAGACAAGAAGAAGGAAGACCAGAAGAAAGACAAGAGTGAAGACAAGAAAGAAGATAAGAAGAAAGACAAGAAAGAAGACAAGAAGAGAGGAAGAAATAGTATGAAAGAAACACCGTTGTAAAACCTATTATTAAATACCATCAACCCCAAATCCATAGAGACAATTAAAAAGAAAGTATAACATCCCAAAATCCTATAAAAATGTAATTATTAAGAAATCAAAAGTGTTGTCTAGTATAATAAGAAGTGAACCAACTAAAGCTATTGTGTGATAAAGAGTATAATAAGAAGTGAACCAACTAAAGCTATTGTGTGATAAAGGAAATAAACAAGTCTTAACAGTCCATGATTACTAAAGGTCTGGTCTGAGATAATAAGACTCAAAATATCAGAACCACCAGTGAAAGTGAACTTGTGCAAGTGTTTTTGGAAATACAATAAACTTAAAGTTAGTGATGCTATGACTTATCAATATGCTATATAACAACTTTTATATTCAATAATACACATCATCATAAAATAATAAAATGGAAGATTTCCAATATTTTATTATTTTAATGTAACTCTGTTATTACAAGTCATTTGTAAAAATGATAATAACTAAGTATGGGTGGACATGTTTACTGATGAAGGGGTAATAAATAATACTGGTTTAGACCAGAAAGGACTGGCATTAATTTATATTCATAGGTTTGAATTGTTTAAAATGGCTATTTGTTCACAGCCATGAACTCAATAGGTTTATAAGAATTTTTAGTAAGTAAGATTTATATGTGTTTAAAATGAATTATGTTTACCAAATAACAGCATGCATACCATTAATAATGTTTCAGTAGGTATGCTGTATTAATTCAAAAAGGAATTAAATGTATGTTTTCAAACCATGTCAACAATATGTTCAATCTTAGAATGCTGAATGATGTTCATTATTAGTTTTTATATAACAGTAGTATTAATCAGATACTACACCTCACAATGGGTTTGTAAAACGTTTTATTTTCATGTAATAATAACTATGTAAAGTCATAGGAGGCGTAGGATTATATTTATTTGAGAAAGACAGAAATATAAAATTCTCAACTCTAGGCCATGTGGTAAATTCACAGAAGCCATATAAACCATTTAATTCACTTATAATTCCTGTAAACTAGCAAGATTTAGGTAAGGTAAATCAGTTAACCACTACTGTGAATGATCCTATGAGTTAAAGTGATAATAAGGAAATATACCTTAAAAAATTGAAAATTTTCAAAATATATAAATTAATTAATTTTAAAGAGCAATGTCAAATTCAGAGATTAACACAAAACCAGTTCAAAGGTTCAATTATATGTATTTAAGGAAAGGAAGAGAAATATGACTAATTAAAATTTATTACAATAGAATTAATAACAATTAAAATGGCAGAAAAATTATATGAAGGCGGAAATCAATTTTTGAGCCTAGATTTCCAAAAAGAGAGAAATTTGGTAATTTCCACAAAATGTCAACAGATATGGACTAAAATATATCAATTTAAAAGGAATGAGATGATTAAACCAATGATAAGGTTCATAATTCATGAAGGTGACGAATAAAATAAATAAATTCCATATATAATGTAATTTTGTATCATGTGTATGGGAAATCAAAATATTTTAACAATATTTTTCAAAGATTAACTGGGCCAGATTTTGACTAACCTGAAGGAAGTTAGTTTAGTCTTTTGTTGAATATCAAGCTGAATAGTTGTGTAATATGACGTTCCTTAAAACCGTGTAGAAAATGGTACTACAGTTACCTTCTAATATCAGTGTAACGAGAGTTAAATAAATTAAACATTTTTCTAACTAAAACTACAGAAATTTTAGCGACAATAGTGAAAACTAACACCAAACTTCATTATACTAGTGATTTAAAACAGTAAAACAATATATTTGTGATAATCCACGCTACAAATCATAACCACTTTTTGAGCAGTTAACCCACAGAAGTGAACACATATCAAATAACATAATTAACACAAGTATACACGGAACACTTCTTCAGAACACACCAAACAACCTATTAGACAGATTACATCAGTGCGGGGACATTTCAAACATTTATGAAGGTAGTTTTGCTGTGAGATTTTAACACGACGACATTCCCAGTAACCTCGCCATACCTAGGAGCGGCCATCTTTGAAAAATACGATTCTGTGCCTTCCTCATCGAGTGACGTCAGAAGCTACATATGGTTTGACGATTCAACTTTTTTAAACATTATATCAGAATTATTTAAATATTGTTAGATGATAATTATGGAACTACTTTAATTGTTAATGTTATACTTTCTCGTTACCCTTCTCTGACTATTAATATAATCGCTCGAAGAACCTTTTTTATATAATACTTGTAATAATTTTTTCCACTGTATGAACGAATCGATTATTCCCTGAGACGGAGTCGATAATTGCTCCCAATCGATTAGAAATCGATTATTTATTAAATTTGTTAATAAATCCATTTATTCAATTGTTTGTATCTATTATTATTTCACATGCTAATTTAAGGTTTATTTATTAATGCAACGAGACTTCAAGAAGAAGAAAATATTAATTAACAGCGAGATATTGGACCAGCACTAAACATCATAAATCGATTGCTGACCAGAGTTAATCTGATTAACTCCAGACATGGTTCAGATCTTCCAGAAGTGCTCAATAATTAATAAATACCTTCTTAATTATTAAAATTTTTCACAGAACATTAAAACAGGATTATTTCACAATTACAGACATTAAATAAAACATAAACAAACTTTTTTTTATTATTGAAAATTTTTTTTTTTAAATAAAATTTTCTCTTTATTATCTTTTTTTGTAAAGACTGCATACAGGGTCTAGCTACAATATATATATATATATATATATATTGTAGCATGACAGATAATCCACTTAAATCAATTACCAGATGATCATTAGTAAAAATCAAGTATATGGAATATCCAGAAAGATCCAAATGAAAACCACATAAAAAGCACAATAAATTACCATTATAATAAATTACCCCGGTACCACGGTAATCGAGCCAATTATTACCCAAATCCAAATATAAATAGCCAGAGAAACCCAAACCATACTAATAATACCGAACGGTATTATAATAACAATAGGGGTTACCCAAATAACAATACTAATAACAACAACAGGTTCTCCCGACCCCGGGTAAATTTTATACGCGCCGAAGGAAACAATCAACGCAGATACAACCATCAACGGCGGAACAGTTTCCATGAATAAGAAGACCGACGCAGAAGCCGAGAACGGAATAATTCAAGGTATAATCCGCCTAGGCGAAGTACCAGTCTAGATGACCCAGAGCGGCAACCAAATAGAGAACAATTATACGAACAGCGAACGGAACGGCTGGAACCCACTCAAGGTTTCCCGACTGACGCCTCCGTTGGTCCAAATATTAATAACCAGGATAATGAGAATTTAAACGGGAGGAGGCAGTAATAAATAGTCAGGACCTTTTGCTGCTCCTATCGCCTGGGTATAAAAGAGAATTGCCAAGAGCAAATAATAATAACAATATTACAATTATTAATTGTAATTACTTAAAAAACATACGAAACGAACTACTGGAGGAGGACGACACTCGCCTCCATAGTATAAATAATGAAATAATTTATGTTAATGCCGAAATGGAAGGAACCTTCGCACAGCTAATGATTGATACAGGTGCGAATGTATCTATTATCAACTCAATAGAATTGGAGAGAATCCAAGAGAAATGTGGTCAATTATTGCCGACTTTACCCATCAATAATATTGTATTAATAGGTGCCACTGGTCGCCAAAACAAGACTATCTGGAAGCCACGGAGGAATTCCTCAACTTGGCATACCATCCAGCTATAGGAATAACCCCATACTCCGCCATGTACGAAAAACCACCCCCACGAGAGATCGCAGAAATCCTAGAGTTCCCCATAAACAATATTTACAAATTTGACAAAGTAAAATTCTACAACAAGGTGGCAGAAGACCAGGAAAAACGGCAAAATAAGTATCGAAAGGCTAGTGGTAAATTAATAACTTATGAACAGGGAGAAAAAATCTTATTAAAAAATCGTGAACTACCCAGCACACTGGAAGGAATAACGAAGAAGTTATTGCTAGTATACACAGGACCATATGTAATCTCCAATATAAAAAAATAATAATACTTATGAAGTAAAGGAAATGGATTCAGAAAGGATCAAAGGTGTATATTACCAGGCGTCCATGAAAAAATATTATGAGTAATTGGATGTATATAAAATAATTTATTAGTAAACATATAAATTCAAAAACAATGTAAGCACAACTTACTACCTAATATTAATGAAACGACTTTTGGAATAAAAAATAAAAAGAAGAGAATTAGAACAAACAAATTTAAAAACAATGTAAGCACAACTTACTACCTAATATTTATGAAACGACTTTTGGAATAAAAATAAAAAGAGAGTTAAACATATAAATTCAAAAACAATGTAAGCACAACTTACTACCTAATATTTATGTAACGACTTTTGGAATAAAAATAAAAAGAAGAGAGTTAAACAAATAAATTTAAAAACAATGTAAGCACAACTTACTACCTAATATTTATGAAACGATTTTTATAATAAAAAATAAAAAGAAGAGAATCAGAACAAACAAATTTAAAAAAAATATAAGCACAACTTACTACCTATGATTTATGAAATTAATTAAGACAGAAAAGGAAAAGGAATTTAGAATAAAATCAACGAAATTCAAATACATTGTAAAATCAATTTACAAACAACAAGTTATGAAAAAACTTTTTGGAAGTAAAAAAAAAAATGAATTGAATAAAACAAATTCAAAAAACCAAGTAAGTACAACTTGCTACCAAACATCTATGAAACTCAAATAATGGAATATAAAAGAAAAGAAAAAGAATTTGGAAGAATAACCACAACATTCAAAAGGAAGGGTAAGTTCACATTACAAACAATTATATATGGAACCAATTACGAAAAAAGTGTGAGAATAAGGAAATGTCAGTAAAAACCACTGATACAATTAAAATGAATAAACTTATTGTGAAAGGAAATTAATAAGACTTTTAAGCAAAATAAGCAGAGACAATGACCACATGGAATTAATAATTAAAGAATGCATTTGGATAAAAAGCAAGAGCGGAATAAAAATTTTGAAAAGGAAGAAATAACTATGTATAAATAAATCCATAAGAAAAATATGATCATAAAATAAATGTCAATTATAAGAAGGACAATAAAAAGAGTAATTGCAAGAACATAATACTAGTGGAACGATTCATAAGAATGGAGAAAAAGCAAAAATATAATACAAAATATATGCTACCAATGACCAGAAGAAGATTGTAATAACAGTCAAGGTATAACAGAGAATTAAAATAAATAAAAACTTTACACTGAATAACAAGTGATAATTATATTAAACTAGCTTCCAACCATAAGAAGAAATAAAATGCCAGCAGAGCTAACCATTGAGAAAAGTAACTGAGATAGAAATGAACTAAAATCGAAATATTAACAGATCTGAGCAAATACGAAGTGAAGTATCCAAAGATATTTAATTTTTTTTTTATAGTCATAAGGTGGACTATTCTTATGTAATTTTTATTAATAACTGTCTGTAGATAAGTCCAGCAGTATTATTATGTTTTGAGCAGAGATGATTTGCCTCTGTAATCAATAAATGACGTAGTATGGCCAGCAGAGTAGTGAAGCCTACAGTGCCCCTCTGAACTGCCCCAGCTCACGTGTTAGGGAATGTTAGGGAATAAATATCCCAATGATAAAAAACCAAGTTAAGAAGAAAAAAGAGAAATAAAAAATAATGAACCTCAGATGAGTATTACTATCAAGAAAAATCCAGTTAATAATGAAATATAGATAAGCTCAAAAATAAAGAAGAAAAAATTTAGAAATAGGAAGGAAGTAAAGAAATATAATTTATAATAAATATCATAAGCAATTATTTCAGACAGACCAAGTATGATCTGAACTAATCACTTCTGGAGGAGAGCAATCTGTAGCATGGCAGATAATCCACTTAAATCAATTAGCAGATGATCATTAGTAAAAATCAAGTATATGGAATATCCAGAAAGATCCAAATGAAAACCAAATAAAAAGCACAATAAATTACCATTATAACAAGAAAAAGTATACATAAAGAAAAAAAATCTACAACTAATATGAATGTACAACCAAATAAAACCACAGAAAACTAAAATTGAAATAACAATAATACCCAGGTAGGATAGGAGTAGGTAAGGAAGCTACCCAGACCAAGTAAACAACCCAGTATAAACAAAAGTAAATAATAACGAAATGGTATTGAAGAAACCAAGAATGAAGTAGGAAGATATCCAAAACAAACAAAGATACCTAATGAACAGGGACACAAGTGAAGATCACATAGAATAGAGGAAGTAGAACACGACCAATACCCAAAAGAAACCCAATAGGGAGAAAACAAAAACCCCTAAAGAAAGTAAATGTCACTATAGAAAGTATAACACCCCAACAAACCATAAACTCATGTAAAACTAATAAAAACAAAAAGTGTTTAAAGTGCTAAGTAGAAGTGCACCCAAGAAAGTTATTGTATAATTTGAATAGTCAAATCTTAACAGTTCCCCATGGTTAAACAATTTGATATTATAAAACTATGAAAGAACTAGTGATAGTATCAAGAAATAACCAGGGACAAGTGCAAGTTATTAGATTATCATAAATAAACTTTGAGAAGGTACATGTACATTTAAATAACTTTAAGTGTTTTTTAAAATAGTATCATGAATGATATTTAATCAAATAATATGGTGAAGGAGCAATGAATACTCTTTCTAATAAAATGCCACTGTGTATATGAGAACATTCAATGGAATAAATAGTATAAATAGATAGCTTGGAGTTAGTACATAAAGTGACGGGGAATACATCCGTAAAATTAAGTAAAACAGATAAGACTGTAACCAAATAGTTTTAAGGGAGTGTTAAAAATTTAATGGAACAAAATGTTAGGTTCCAATTTTAATATATGTGAACTCTATAAATAAGATTTAGAAATAGAGATTAATCATTGTATTTATAAAATGTTATTTTGTTTAGTAGTTTGAATTAGGAATGCCATATCTGAATGTGTATATCATTCCTATATAGTAAAATGTTTTTTAGAAGTTACTGTAAGTAATCAGTACAAAAAAAGGTATGATTCTAAATACCAGATTTAATATTAAATAATTGTTATGTTTTAATTGTTTAAAATCAATACTAAAGGTTATAGTAGTAAAAGAAGAAATTATTAATGAATATTATATTAGAATAGAAGGTGAGAAAAGGGTATGAACTAACTGTATTATTAAAAACTTTGTAAGTAACAACAGATAAAATCTAGGCCAGATAGTAAATTTAGACTACATTATAATTGACAAATCTAGTTATATAAACCAACTAAACTGATGAAATTTATGTAAGATAAACCCACCATATAGTAATACAATGTAACTTATACTTTATAAAGATATTGTCAGAAGATAAGTAAAATTATAAATAAAAATGAAATGTATTAACCAAAATTTCAGAGGAGGAGTCATAGATAAATGAATTATATTTAAAAACAATAACTAATGAACAAAATTGCAAAAGAAATTAAGGAAAGATAAACAATTATACCAATCTTAGATTCAGTGTAATAATAATTATATCAGAGAAAATGGCTATTATCTGGACAAGGACAGGAAACCCAAATTTAAGCCTACTTTTCCAACATGAAAGAAATATAACTTTGTTAAATAAAAACTTTGTAAAACTATATTAATTAGTATCAAAATAAGCAAAATAGATTAAAGAAACCGAATATGTATTTAGTATTTCATACAGTTAAATAATAACGAAAATATTTTCCGTGTATAATGTATTCAAATAAAATGTATCGGAAGCTAAGATAATTTGAAACAATGTATGATCTATATTAAATTGGCTAAGAATTTCAGGAGACGAAGGAAATGGGAACAGTTAATTATTATCCGTTGAAGCGAGCACTTAAACGAGGTTTTGCCCCGTATAACCTATATTAATGGCGTGCGATACTTAAATCGAGTTCAGTGCAAATTTTGTGAAATTTTTAATTTTGAATTTTAACTTGAGAAGCAGTGAAAACAAACAATAAACAGTGAACTACAGATAAACAGAACCACATACGCCTAAATAATTGAACTAACACCACTACAAATAAATTTTACAGATGAAACAAAAAGGGTTATATACGACACATTTAACCAAAGTGAAATATACATAATAACACACATTTACACCAAGTGAACTAATAAACACTACACCAGGAACACTCATTTAACTCCAGAACTAATATCCACAATTGCTGAGACGAGGAAACGGTGAAAAGACATCTTTATTGTAAGAAATATTCGTCGAGGTAATTGACATTCAACTACGCATACTTCTGTCGGCCATTTTGATTTTCCAAGCATTCTATTCGAGGTGGAACAGATGAACGTCTAGTCTGCATTGGTTCGAATATTATACTATATAAAATTTCTATATTAATTAATAACACTGTAATTGTTAATTTTAAGACATTTTAATTGTAAATGTTATACTTTCTTGGCCCTACCCTTCTCTGGCTATTCTAACATAACCGTTAAAAGAACAATATTTTATATACACTATTAATATAAAGTTTTTGTCGACCGGCCCTGAGTAACGAGTCTATTATGTCAACAATCGATTACTATCGATATTTTTAATAAATTATTAATAAACACTCTAATTCTGCAAATTGGTTGAATTTTACTTTAAATATAATTAAAGAATAAGTTAATTCAAGAACACGGACTAACCGAAAGGCGGTATTTACGAAAATAAGGAGCATATTGAAGAAGAAGAAGAGCCGTTTATCAACCAGTACCGGAGTTAACCATATTAACTTAGAAGTTATTCATAGAAAGTGACACCACAACACTATCAACCATACTATAATTAAAATTTTTACACCAGACAATAACAAAAATTATTTCCTAAATACAGATAACAAAAAACCCGAAAAAAATATTTTTTCAGAAAAAAAACAAATTTTTTATTTTAAAATAAAATTTTTTTTTTTATTTCAAATTTTAACAAATTATAACATTATTATTTTGTAACAAGGAGGGAACGTTACTATATATATATATATATATATATATACTGTAACATAACCAGATGTTACATAACCTAGACATATACTATCAGATTTAATAACTACATAACGATAATGAAAATAGATAATGTAATGATAAGAGTAACCAGGAAGAGAGGAACCATGGGAGAAGAAAGAAGCAGAAGTGCCACAGGAAGCAGTAAACCCAAGTACTGCTTGACACTACAACTAGACTATAACTGACACAAACTAATGGACAAATTAAATTCACTTTAAGCTGTCAAGCGAGTCAGTGAATAACCTAAATGGAAAATGATATGTTAATAAAAAATAATTCAATAAGAATCTGAATAATGTGAGATCAGAATCAGCATTTGGCTGAGAATTAATCAACAATGACTAGTAATTATTAATGCCAAAAAACTAAGATTAGCTATGGCCACCATATGAGAATGAAATTATATATTTCAGTCTCAAATATACTTATGACAAGAAAAAAAAAAAGTTTGTAAGAGGGAACCTTATACCAACAAGCTACCTCAGCAAAATACCGAATTGTGAACTAATAAATGTTTTTGAGGCAGATATCCGGTACAAACGGTATGTCTCAATAATGCCTAAACCAAACAATCATCAGTAAAGTGATTAGTTGGAGGTAATATAAGCGTAGATCACATACACAGAACAATTTTTAGACCCAAACATGGCAATAAGCATTATTAATATGATAGAATTAATAGTTCAATTGTTAGTTAATAGAACGGAGCAAAATAATGTGAAACGAAATATCATAGTGAGTAAGTATTGTTAATAGCGATGTTTAAGTTAAGGTTTATTCATAATATTCAGTAATTAAAGATCAGTACAGATTTAATAGTGTTCTAACATAAACGTTCAAGTGAAAAAACGCGGTGTGGAACGCAAACAATATTAGTCAGAGTGTGTAATTGCCGACTTCGATTAGTAGACGACAGTGTAAAGTCATGTACCTGAACATTGTTTATCAAGCAATGTCAGTAAAAGTGTAGATAAACCAGTGTCAAATTATATCAAATTAAAGAGGACAAAATATTCTTTAATTTGATAGCGATACCACCCAGATCGCAACTATAATAAGTGCGTGAAAGGCGTTAGCATCATTTACAAAAAATGTATAAGAAATCTGGTTATCAACACCAATAACAACGACAACTGTCAATCATCTCGGCGACTGGCGGTTAGAAAACCGTTTTTGACGGCTGGAAAGACAATACGTCACATTCATTACACCTGGCTAAGCCAATAAAAAAATAGCTTAGTAATTAACACTATCACCTAAGGCCGATCAGACGACCGAGTATATAAGAGGCTGCAGCAGATTAACGCCAGACACTTTTTGATTTCATTCAGCGTGGAAGGTACGCTGGTCTCGTCCAAAATTTTTAATAACTGATAGCGTCATCACAATAGTACTTCGATGGAAACAGTTCGACAACAACCAACAACAACTTCAAGATATTCTACAAAGAAACAGTGCGTTTAAGTGTAGTTTTATTTCATTTAGTGCGGGAAAAATAACGAACAGCAGAAATAATTAAATAATATTATTTATGATCCTTTAAGTCAGAAGTGGATCGGAATTCTCTGTTCTTGTGTGTGTGCAGTGAATAACGATGATCATTATAATCCGATCATTGAAGTGTTAATTGAAATTTTAATCGAAAGATTAAAACACAAGGTAACAGTGTAACAATTTATTCATTTTCTCCGAACGCCATAACCTGTATGTTTTGATAAACAGATCTGTACTGACGCATAACACTGAAACATTTTTCTGTACTACACCATGTCTAAATTTATTTAATGGATTTGTCGATACTATCTAAGCTGAATGTTAGTTATAAGTGTTCTCAAAATATAACTTTGTAAATCATGGACCAAGCGTGACGAACGCATAACCTATAAAATAGGTTATTTTTATTGTTATTTTGTAATAGTAACATCAAAGGCATTGCTAGTCTATATTATATCAGAAAATCATTACCTATTGCGTAGGCATGAGCATTCTTTTTTGTGTCTCAAAGAACTCACACCTGAAATTTAAATAATATTAATGTTCAAAGTTAAGAGTATCTGGACTTAACCAGATTTATTGCTTATGCTCTGAGTCAGCTTTATAGGGTATGTAACAACATATTTGCAATTGTACATCATTGTATTCTTTTAATTATATTTGTTTGAATTCTCTATCAAGGGTATGAATAAAACCCCATTATTAACAGCATAACTCGACTTAATTTATTTCTAAAAATAGTTAAATATTTCATTCAGAAAAACTCAAAACAACCTTCAGTTGTGATTAAATATTTTGAAGTGCATTGCTATAAGGGCAATAAACAATTACTTTAACTTTTAAAATAACTTTTTAAAAGAATTATTAATTGATTCTATTAATGGGTTTTCCACGGGATTTTCCCAAAATAAATCCGTGTGGCGCCCACTATTAAACAAGGTAACCTCACCTTGTGGATAAAGTGAGTTGGTTTTGTAAACCGTCTTGGCAGCTTATTGAACTTCCAGAGAACGAACAGGTACGTGAAAGTGTATTATATTTATTCTATTGTCCAGACATTACTAGACGTAACGTAGGCCTACTTAGACGGTTATCAACCTGGAGGAGGAGTTTCGCAGCTAGTATCAACCAGACGGTCACCACCATCAAGCGACCAACTAGTATACTTTACTTTTAAACTTAAGCAACGCTAGTATTTAAATAATATTAACATTATTTTTTATATTTAATTTAAGGGAATTCTTTTCAGACAAGTATAATGCTACAATTGTAAACACACTTTTAGTAATTTCTAATGTTACGTCTTAAATCGCTTTATGAAATTAGTAACTTTCGATTTTCAGCAACTGAGACCTTTAATATTTTTAATACCACAAATTCGTTTTATTACAAATTGACGCCAACAACGTAGGGCTTATCAACACATGAACAAGTTAGTTAGATTTATTTGTATTATTACAAATTGGCGCACCAACTAGTGTGGCTGGAAAAAAATATTAGATAAATAGTTTTTATATTTTAAATCAGCCGGTAGACACAAAAGAACAAACATGCCATACACACATCAATATGATACAAGATATAAGGACAGTCGGGTAGGAGAAATACAACTAGATACAGAGACATATGAGACACAACCCACACACGAGATGGAAGTCATTACCATTAATAACATCGAAACTCGACCGGAAGAAACACCCCATGTAGAATCGGAAGTGGAAGTGAGGGTCAACCACCAACCCAGATTATCTGAAAAACCAGCACAAGCAGAGAATACGGACTTCCAGGAAGCAATGATGAGAGTGATGATGGAACTGAAAGAAGATGGTAAAAAATCCCGAGCGGAGAATCAGAAGAATATCGAGTTATTAAATAAAAATATGGAATCGATTAACCGGAAAATGGATGACGGCCAGAAAAATATCGAATTATTAAGGGAAGATCTCCATAAAAAATTAGACGATACCAATAGATCCATGGACGCCCTGAACAATAAAATAGATGACAGCAACAGGGCCTTAAGAGAAGAGTTGAACACCACATTAAATAAGATTAGCCAGAAAATGGATGAAATGAATAAGAAATATACGGAAGAATTGAGTCAGACAACAAGAGGAGAATTACGAAACGACAGCAACTCAGAAACTGAAGAGATACCCAATGATGAAACCACAGAAGAATTGCAACCTGAAGATGAGGTCGAACAAGCTGAGAATGAAGGGGACTCAAATACATTATTATCTGAAAATGAGATTGACAGAAACGAGGAAGATATTCATGACCAGGAGATCGACGCCGAAGGTATAAAGGAGACTCAGGTAATTAAAGAAGCGGAAGAGTTAGTAGCCGAGAATGAAGATGTAGAACAAAATAATCAGCCAATGTGTGACGATCAAGTGGAGACACAAGAATTACCCAGAAATAACACCACCGAACAAGTGAATTTGAAAATTAAAATTCATGAAGAAGGGAACAAAATTATTAATAAAAAGGAAGAAAGAAGAATAATACGTCCAAGGAAGACTAGGGTAACAAAAGAATTAATCGAAATGACTCGAAGTGGTCTAATTAATATGATTTATTTCCCAGTCATCAACCGTAAAGAAGGAACCTATAGGAAGGAGTACCGAAGGAGCTTCATGAAGATGAACGAAGAGAAGAAATGTGCTACAACAAAGAAGACTATAACCAATAAAATACTTAAAGCAGCTATTTCCAAAGGGAGAATAAGGCATTCCAAGAAAAGGAAAGGTTATCAAGAGCAACTGGACCGGATCATTGAAGGGTATGCCCAAGAAATAAAAGAATTACGGAAGAAGAGGGACCAATCAATGGGAAAATCCAACCAGGAAACTAATGACGATCAACCCGAATTAGAAGAGGTACTAGACGTCAATAATAACAAAGACCAGGAGTACACTGGACACATGGATACCAAAGATGATGAGAAGAAGAAGGCAAGAAAACGGGGAGCCAATGACTATCTGGTAGCCGCAAAGTGGAAGAACCGCATGATAGGGATAGAGTACCAAATATCACAAACATGTAATACTAGAAACAGATATGGAAAAAGATACCTGTGAAACGTAATTGTCCCCAGCAAAAAACCCAATAGAGTGGAAAAGCACATTGTAACCCCACATATGTAGACCATGAAAGTGATTATTGTTAAGAGCAGATTAGTTATAGTGGTAGACGACATTTACCACCGGAATATTTAGTGTATAAAAAATGTTTTAAAAATAACTACTATAAATGGATTCATTTAGTGATTAGAAGGATCACGTATCATACACAAGGTATTGAAAGTGACTAATTACCTATAGCAAACCTATTTGCCATATTGTGTTACAAAAAGTGTGTAGGATTAAGATATAGGTCAAACTATTTGTTACCTCTTGAATAAGAACGAGATCTATCATACTAGATGGTAGAAAAATGTGTATTGTAAACCAGATAATCTAATGAGAAGAAAGATATCTATCATGTCATAGAGAGCCAAAATTGGCATATAACAAAAATCTACCTAGGATAATGACATAAAATTACTCTAATACTCCTATCTTAGATTATTTTAAAGAAGAAATACCACTATCTTACAACTAAAATTACTATGCTATGTTTAAAAAAAAAAAAAATAAATAAAATAAGAACAAAATGTTTACCAAATGAGTATTGTATATAACAAAATGTTTATCAAATGATTATTGTGTGCCTCTAATAAAACTAAAATATTATATAAAACAGTCCAGAATAAGTGAAAACCACCATCACTTGAAGGAGTAGAGAGGCAGAATAACAAAGAGAGTTAATTATAAAGATGGCTATTATTATTGTGGAATGAAGAAGAAAGAAAAAAAGAGGTGTTAATTAATTACCAAATATTGTATGGAACAAGATATGTCAGAGAACATCTAACAAAGAACATTTAGTATATGAATACAATAAACCCTGATAATTCAGGATAAGTATAAATTCTTAATGAGAGAAAAACTTGTAAAATATTGTGAGAATAAAATATTGTAGACTCTATATGTAAGAAACAACTGCATAATTATATGATGATCAATGTAAGTGTGTAATGTTAAGAATACTTGAATAAACCAAAACAAATTGTCAACTAGTATAAAAAGTAACAATACGGCTAATAAAAAGCACAGCCGAGAATGTCAAGTCTGAAAAGAGATAATTACCTGTGAAAAGAAAGTATGTTAAGAAGTATAAAAGAAGGAAATGTGATACAAATGAAAACCTCTAATACCTTGAATATTATAGTGAAGATGTTATATTATTGAAAATGAATGATATGTGATAATTTATGTGTTGTGATAGTGCAACTATTGCCAGGTGCAATTTTTATTTTTTTTCTCAGACAGAGATGAGTATGCCTCTGAATCTGAGTACGTGTATTGAGGAACGGCAGAGAATGTATGCCACAGTGAGCCACTCTGATACCGAACCCACTACAAAAGTTAGGAAGTTATATTGTAATGTATCAAGGACTATTATGAAAAAATCTGTGAGGTAACAAATGTAAGAACCATTGAGATTATCACAAAGATAGAAATATGTAATGAGAAAGAAAAATGTATATAAGACAGGAAATTGTTAATTTAAGAAGTGAAATCTATTGTAATTAAATGACTTAAAATGCGAGGAACTTGAAAAATACTAGTAAGCTAAGATTTATATCACTAGAAAAGAAATCAAACTAGTGTAGCACACTAATAGTATATTAAAGATCAATGTAAAGAGTACAAAACAAAAAACAGTAGTAGTATACTAAAAAACTGGAATGGAATGGTAATTTTATCGAAAAAATCAAATTTTCTCTCAAATTATCAATTTTGAGGGGGGAGTATATGTAACATAACCAGATGTTACATAACCTAGACATATACTATCAGATTTAATAACTACATAACGATAATGTAAATAGATAATGTAATGATAAGAGTAACCAGGAAGAGAGGA
The DNA here is from genome assembly GCA_034769895.1 of Magicicada septendecula. Lineage (NCBI taxonomy): Eukaryota > Metazoa > Arthropoda > Insecta > Hemiptera > Cicadidae > Magicicada > Magicicada septendecula. Next base: position 13,214 of record JAWRYS010000966.1, on the reverse strand, counting down.
ACCATGGGAGAAGAAAGAAGCAGAAGTGCCACAGGAAGCAGTAAACCCAAGTACTGCTTGACACTACAACTAGACTATAACTGACACAAACTAATGGACAAATTAAATTCACTTTAAGCTGTCAAGCGAGTCAGTGAATAACCTAAATGGAAAATGATATGTTAATAAAAAATAATTCAATAAGAATCTGAATAATGTGAGATCAGAATCAGCATTTGGCTGAGAATTAATCAATAATGACTAGTAATTATTAATGCCAAAAAACTAAGATTAGCTGTGGCCACCATATGAGAATGAAACTATATTTCAGTCTCAAATATACTTATGACAGCAAAAAAAAAAAGTTTGTAAGAGGGAACCTTATACCAACAAGCTACCTCAGCAAAATACCGAATTGTGAACTAATAAATGTTTTTGAGGCAGATATCCGGTACAAACGGTATGTCTCAATAATGCCTAAACCAAACAATCATCAGTAAAGTGATTAGTTGGAGGTAATATAAGCGTAGATCACATACACAGAACAATTTTTAGACCCAAACATGGCAATAAGCATTATTAATATGATAGAATTAATAGTTCAATTGTTAGTTAATAGAACGGAGCAAAATAATGTGAAACGAAATATCATAGTGAGTAAGTATTGTTAATAGCGATGTTTAAGTTAAGGTTTATTCATAATATTCAGTAATTAAAGATCAGTACAGATTTAATAGTGTTCTAACATAAACGTTCAAGTGAAAAAACGCGGTGTGGAACGCAAACAATATTAGTCAGAGTGTGTAATTGCCGACTTCGATTAGTAGACGACAGTGTAAAGTCATGTACCTGAACATTGTTTATCAAGCAATGTCAGTAAAAGTGTAGATAAACCAGTTTCAAATTATATCAAATTAAAGAGGACAAAATATTCTTTAATTTGTTAGCGATACCACCCAGATCGCAACTATAATAAGTGCGTGAAAGGCGTTAGCATCATTTACAAAAAATGTATAAGAAATCTGGTTATCAACACCAATAACAACGACAACTGTCAATCATCTCGGCGACTGGCGGTTAGAAAACCGTTTTTGACGGCTGGAAAGACAATGCGTCACATTCATCACACCTGGCTAAGCCAATAAAAAAATAGCTTAGTAATTAACACTATCACCTAAGGCCGATCAGACGACCGAGTATATAAGAGGCTGCAGCAGATTAACGCCAGACACTTTTTGATTTCATTCAGCGTGGAAGGTACGCTGGTCTCGTCCAAAATTTTTAATAACTGATAGCGTCATCACAATAGTACTTCGATGGAAACAGTTCGACAACAACCAACAACAACTTCAAGATATTCTACAAAGAAACAGTGCGTTTAAGTGTAGTTTTATTTCATTTAGTGCGGGAAAAATAACGAACAGCAGAAATAATTAAATAATATTATTTATGATCCTTTAAGTCAGAAGTGGATCGGAATTCTCTGTTCTTGTGTGTGTGCAGTGAATAACGATGATCATTATAATCCGATCATTGAAGTGTTAATTGAAATTTTAATCGAAAGATTAAAACACAAGGTAACAGTGTAACAATTTATTCATTTTCTCCGAACGCCATAACCTGTATGTTTTGATAAACAGATCTGTACTGACGCATAACACTGAAACATTTTTCTGTACTACACCATGTCTAAATTTATTTAATGGATTTGTCGATACTATCTAAGCTGAATGTTAGTTATAAGTGTTCTCAAAATATAACTTTGTAAATCATGGACCAAGCGTGACGAACGCATAACCTATAAAATAGGTTATTTTTATTGTTATTTTGTAATAGTAACATCAAAGGCATTGCTAGTCTATATTATATCAGAAAATCATTACCTATTGCGTAGGCATGAGCATTCTTTTTTGTGTCTCAAAGAACTCACACCTGAAATTTAAATAATATTAATGTTCAAAGTTAAGAGTATCTGGACTTAACCAGATTTATTGCTTATGCTCTGAGTCAGCTTTATAGGGTATGTAACAACATATTTGCAATTGTACATCATTGTATTCTTTTAATTATATTTGTTTGAATTCTCTATCAAGGGTATGAATAAAACCCCATTATTAACAGCATAACTCGACTTAATTTATTTCTAAAAATAGTTAAATATTTCATTCAGAAAAACTCAAAACAACCTTCAGTTGTGATTAAATATTTTGAAGTGCATTGCTATAAGGGCAATAAACAATTACTTTAACTTTTAAAATAACTTTTTAAAAGAATTATTAATTGATTCTATTAATGGGTTTTCCACGGGATTTTCCCAAAATAAATCCGTGTGGCGCCCACTATTAAACAAGGTAACCTCACCTTGTGGATAAAGTGAGTTGGTTTTGTAAACCGTCTTGGCAGCTTATTGAACTTCCAGAGAACGAACAGGTACGTGAAAGTGTATTATATTTATTCTATTGTCCAGACATTACTAGACGTAACGTAGGCCTACTTAGACGGTTATCAACCTGGAGGAGGAGTTTCGCAGCTAGTATCAACCAGACGGTCACCACCATCAAGCGACCAACTAGTATACTTTACTTTTAAACTTAAGCAACGCTAGTATTTAAATAATATTAACATTATTTTTTATATTTAATTTAAGGGAATTCTTTTCAGACAAGTATAATGCTACAATTGTAAACACACTTTTAGTAATTTCTAATGTTACGTCTTAAATCGCTTTATGAAATTAGTAACTTTCGATTTTCAGCAACTGAGACCTTTAATATTTTTAATACCACAAATTCGTTTTATTACAAATTGACGCCAACAACGTAGGGCTTATCAACACATGAACAAGTTAGTTAGATTTATTTGTATTATTACAAATTGGCGCACCAACTAGTGTGGCTGGAAAAAAATATTAGATAAATAGTTTTTATATTTTAAATCAGCCGGTAGACACAAAAGAACAAACATGCCATACACACATCAATATGATACAAGATATAAGGACAGTCGGGTAGGAGAAATACAACTAGATACAGAGACATATGAGACACAACCCACACACGAGATGGAAGTCATTACCATTAATAACATCGAAACTCGACCGGAAGAAACACCCCATGTAGAATCGGAAGTGGAAGTGAGGGTCAACCACCAACCCAGATTATCTGAAAAACCAGCACAAGCAGAGAATACGGACTTCCAGGAAGCAATGATGAGAGTGATGATGGAACTGAAAGAAGATGGTAAAAAATCCCGAGCGGAGAATCAGAAGAATATCGAGTTATTAAATAAAAATATGGAATCGATTAACCGGAAAATGGATGACGGCCAGAAAAATATCGAATTATTAAGGGAAGATCTCCATAAAAAATTAGACGATACCAATAGATCCATGGACGCCCTGAACAATAAAATAGATGACAGCAACAGGGCCTTAAGAGAAGAGTTGAACACCACATTAAATAAGATTAGCCAGAAAATGGATGAAATGAATAAGAAATATACGGAAGAATTGAGTCAGACAACAAGAGGAGAATTACGAAACGACAGCAACTCAGAAACTGAAGAGATACCCAATGATGAAACCACAGAAGAATTGCAACCTGAAGATGAGGTCGAACAAGCTGAGAATGAAGGGGACTCAAATACATTATTATCTGAAAATGAGATTGACAGAAACGAGGAAGATATTCATGACCAGGAGATCGACGCCGAAGGTATAAAGGAGACTCAGGTAATTAAAGAAGCGGAAGAGTTAGTAGCCGAGAATGAAGATGTAGAACAAAATAATCAGCCAATGTGTGACGATCAAGTGGAGACACAAGAATTACCCAGAAATAACACCACCGAACAAGTGAATTTGAAAATTAAAATTCATGAAGAAGGGAACAAAATTATTAATAAAAAGGAAGAAAGAAGAATAATACGTCCAAGGAAGACTAGGGTAACAAAAGAATTAATCGAAATGACTCGAAGTGGTCTAATTAATATGATTTATTTCCCAGTCATCAACCGTAAAGAAGGAACCTATAGGAAGGAGTACCGAAGGAGCTTCATGAAGATGAACGAAGAGAAGAAATGTGCTACAACAAAGAAGACTATAACCAATAAAATACTTAAAGCAGCTATTTCCAAAGGGAGAATAAGGCATTCCAAGAAAAGGAAAGGTTATCAAGAGCAACTGGACCGGATCATTGAAGGGTATGCCCAAGAAATAAAAGAATTACGGAAGAAGAGGGACCAATCAATGGGAAAATCCAACCAGGAAACTAATGACGATCAACCCGAATTAGAAGAGGTACTAGACGTCAATAATAACAAAGACCAGGAGTACACTGGACACATGGATACCAAAGATGATGAGAAGAAGAAGGCAAGAAAACGGGGAGCCAATGACTATCTGGTAGCCGCAAAGTGGAAGAACCGCATGATAGGGATAGAGTACCAAATATCACAAACATGTAATACTAGAAACAGATATGGAAAAAGATACCTGTGAAACGTAATTGTCCCCAGCAAAAAACCCAATAGAGTGGAAAAGCACATTGTAACCCCACATATGTAGACCATGAAAGTGATTATTGTTAAGAGCAGATTAGTTATAGTGGTAGACGACATTTACCACCGGAATATTTAGTGTATAAAAAATGTTTTAAAAATAACTACTATAAATGGATTCATTTAGTGATTAGAAGGATCACGTATCATACACAAGGTATTGAAAGTGACTAATTACCTATAGCAAACCTATTTGCCATATTGTGTTACAAAAAGTGTGTAGGATTAAGATATAGGTCAAACTATTTGTTACCTCTTGAATAAGAACGAGATCTATCATACTAGATGGTAGAAAAATGTGTATTGTAAACCAGATAATCTAATGAGAAGAAAGATATCTATCATGTCATAGAGAGCCAAAATTGGCATATAACAAAAATCTACCTAGGATAATGACATAAAATTACTCTAATACTCCTATCTTAGATTATTTTAAAGAAGAAATACCACTATCTTACAACTAAAATTACTATGCTATGTTTAAAAAAAAAAAAAATAAATAAAATAAGAACAAAATGTTTACCAAATGAGTATTGTATATAACAAAATGTTTATCAAATGATTATTGTGTGCCTCTAATAAAACTAAAATATTATATAAAACAGTCCAGAATAAGTGAAAACCACCATCACTTGAAGGAGTAGAGAGGCAGAATAACAAAGAGAGTTAATTATAAAGATGGCTATTATTATTGTGGAATGAAGAAGAAAGAAAAAAAGAGGTGTTAATTAATTACCAAATATTGTATGGAACAAGATATGTCAGAGAACATCTAACAAAGAACATTTAGTATATGAATACAATAAACCCTGATAATTCAGGATAAGTATAAATTCTTAATGAGAGAAAAACTTGTAAAATATTGTGAGAATAAAATATTGTAGACTCTATATGTAAGAAACAACTGCATAATTATATGATGATCAATGTAAGTGTGTAATGTTAAGAATACTTGAATAAACCAAAACAAATTGTCAACTAGTATAAAAAGTAACAATACGGCTAATAAAAAGCACAGCCGAGAATGTCAAGTCTGAAAAGAGATAATTACCTGTGAAAAGAAAGTATGTTAAGAAGTATAAAAGAAGGAAATGTGATACAAATGAAAACCTCTAATACCTTGAATATTATAGTGAAGATGTTATATTATTGAAAATGAATGATATGTGATAATTTATGTGTTGTGATAGTGCAACTATTGCCAGGTGCAATTTTTATTTTTTTTCTCAGACAGAGATGAGTATGCCTCTGAATCTGAGTACGTGTATTGAGGAACGGCAGAGAATGTATGCCACAGTGAGCCACTCTGATACCGAACCCACTACAAAAGTTAGGAAGTTATATTGTAATGTATCAAGGACTATTATGAAAAAATCTGTGAGGTAACAAATGTAAGAACCATTGAGATTATCACAAAGATAGAAATATGTAATGAGAAAGAAAAATGTATATAAGACAGGAAATTGTTAATTTAAGAAGTGAAATCTATTGTAATTAAATGACTTAAAATGCGAGGAACTTGAAAAATACTAGTAAGCTAAGATTTATATCACTAGAAAAGAAATCAAACTAGTGTAGCACACTAATAGTATATTAAAGATCAATGTAAAGAGTACAAAACAAAAAACAGTAGTAGTATACTAAAAAACTGGAATGGAATGGTAATTTTATCGAAAAAATCAAATTTTCTCTCAAATTATCAATTTTGAGGGGGGAGTATATGTAACATAACCAGATGTTACATAACCTAGACATATACTATCAGATTTAATAACTACATAACGATAATGTAAATAGATAATGTAATGATAAGAGTAACCAGGAAGAGAGGAACCATGGGAGAAGAAAGAAGCAGAAGTGCCACAGGAAGCAGTAAACCCAAGTACTGCTTGACACTACAACTAGACTATAACTGACACAAACTAATGGACAAATTAAATTCACTTTAAGCTGTCAAGCGAGTCAGTGAATAACCTAAATGGAAAATGATATGTTAATAAAAAATAATTCAATAAGAATCTGAATAATGTGAGATCAGAATCAGCATTTGGCTGAGAATTAATCAATAATGACTAGTAATTATTAATGCCAAAAAACTAAGATTAGCTGTGGCCACCATATGAGAATGAAACTATATTTCAGTCTCAAATATACTTATGACAGCAAAAAAAAAAAGTTTGTAAGAGGGAACCTTATACCAACAAGCTACCTCAGCAAAATACCGAATTGTGAACTAATAAATGTTTTTGAGGCAGATATCCGGTACAAACGGTATGTCTCAATAATGCCTAAACCAAACAATCATCAGTAAAGTGATTAGTTGGAGGTAATATAAGCGTAGATCACATACACAGAACAATTTTTAGACCCAAACATGGCAATAAGCATTATTAATATGATAGAATTAATAGTTCAATTGTTAGTTAATAGAACGGAGCAAAATAATGTGAAACGAAATATCATAGTGAGTAAGTATTGTTAATAGCGATGTTTAAGTTAAGGTTTATTCATAATATTCAGTAATTAAAGATCAGTACAGATTTAATAGTGTTCTAACATAAACGTTCAAGTGAAAAAACGCGGTGTGGAACGCAAACAATATTAGTCAGAGTGTGTAATTGCCGACTTCGATTAGTAGACGACAGTGTAAAGTCATGTACCTGAACATTGTTTATCAAGCAATGTCAGTAAAAGTGTAGATAAACCAGTTTCAAATTATATCAAATTAAAGAGGACAAAATATTCTTTAATTTGTTAGCGATACCACCCAGATCGCAACTATAATAAGTGCGTGAAAGGCGTTAGCATCATTTACAAAAAATGTATAAGAAATCTGGTTATCAACACCAATAACAACGACAACTGTCAATCATCTCGGCGACTGGCGGTTAGAAAACCGTTTTTGACGGCTGGAAAGACAATGCGTCACATTCATCACACCTGGCTAAGCCAATAAAAAAATAGCTTAGTAATTAACACTATCACCTAAGGCCGATCAGACGACCGAGTATATAAGAGGCTGCAGCAGATTAACGCCAGACACTTTTTGATTTCATTCAGCGTGGAAGGTACGCTGGTCTCGTCCAAAATTTTTAATAACTGATAGCGTCATCACAATAGTACTTCGATGGAAACAGTTCGACAACAACCAACAACAACTTCAAGATATTCTACAAAGAAACAGTGCGTTTAAGTGTAGTTTTATTTCATTTAGTGCGGGAAAAATAACGAACAGCAGAAATAATTAAATAATATTATTTATGATCCTTTAAGTCAGAAGTGGATCGGAATTCTCTGTTCTTGTGTGTGTGCAGTGAATAACGATGATCATTATAATCCGATCATTGAAGTGTTAATTGAAATTTTAATCGAAAGATTAAAACACAAGGTAACAGTGTAACAATTTATTCATTTTCTCCGAACGCCATAACCTGTATGTTTTGATAAACAGATCTGTACTGACGCATAACACTGAAACATTTTTCTGTACTACACCATGTCTAAATTTATTTAATGGATTTGTCGATACTATCTAAGCTGAATGTTAGTTATAAGTGTTCTCAAAATATAACTTTGTAAATCATGGACCAAGCGTGACGAACGCATAACCTATAAAATAGGTTATTTTTATTGTTATTTTGTAATAGTAACATCAAAGGCATTGCTAGTCTATATTATATCAGAAAATCATTACCTATTGCGTAGGCATGAGCATTCTTTTTTGTGTCTCAAAGAACTCACACCTGAAATTTAAATAATATTAATGTTCAAAGTTAAGAGTATCTGGACTTAACCAGATTTATTGCTTATGCTCTGAGTCAGCTTTATAGGGTATGTAACAACATATTTGCAATTGTACATCATTGTATTCTTTTAATTATATTTGTTTGAATTCTCTATCAAGGGTATGAATAAAACCCCATTATTAACAGCATAACTCGACTTAATTTATTTCTAAAAATAGTTAAATATTTCATTCAGAAAAACTCAAAACAACCTTCAGTTGTGATTAAATATTTTGAAGTGCATTGCTATAAGGGCAATAAACAATTACTTTAACTTTTAAAATAACTTTTTAAAAGAATTATTAATTGATTCTATTAATGGGTTTTCCACGGGATTTTCCCAAAATAAATCCGTGTGGCGCCCACTATTAAACAAGGTAACCTCACCTTGTGGATAAAGCGAGTTGGTTTTGTAAACCGTCTTGGCAGCTTATTGAACTTCCAGAGAACGAACAGGTACGTGAAAGTGTATTATATTTATTCTATTGTCCAGACATTACTAGACGTAACGTAGGCCTACTTAGACGGTTATCAACCTGGAGGAGGAGTTTCGCAGCTAGTATCAACCAGACGGTCACCACCATCAAGCGACCAACTAGTATACTTTACTTTTAAACTTAAGCAACGCTAGTATTTAAATAATATTAACATTATTTTTTATATTTAATTTAAGGGAATTCTTTTCAGACAAGTATAATGCTACAATTGTAAACACACTTTTAGTAATTTCTAATGTTACGTCTTAAATCGCTTTATGAAATTAGTAACTTTCGATTTTCAGCAACTGAGACCTTTAATATTTTTAATACCACAAATTCGTTTTATTACAAATTGACGCCAACAACGTAGGGCTTATCAACACATGAACAAGTTAGTTAGATTTATTTGTATTATTACAAATTGGCGCACCAACTAGTGTGGCTGGAAAAAAATATTAGATAAATAGTTTTTATATTTTAAATCAGCCGGTAGACACAAAAGAACAAACATGCCATACACACATCAATATGATACAAGATATAAGGACAGTCGGGTAGGAGAAATACAACTAGATACAGAGACATATGAGACACAACCCACACACGAGATGGAAGTCATTACCATTAATAACATCGAAACTCGACCGGAAGAAACACCCCATGTAGAATCGGAAGTGGAAGTGAGGGTCAACCACCAACCCAGATTATCTGAAAAACCAGCACAAGCAGAGAATACGGACTTCCAGGAAGCAATGATGAGAGTGATGATGGAACTGAAAGAAGATGGTAAAAAATCCCGAGCGGAGAATCAGAAGAATATCGAGTTATTAAATAAAAATATGGAATCGATTAACCGGAAAATGGATGACGGCCAGAAAAATATCGAATTATTAAGGGAAGATCTCCATAAAAAATTAGACGATACCAATAGATCCATGGACGCCCTGAACAATAAAATAGATGACAGCAACAGGGCCTTAAGAGAAGAGTTGAACACCACATTAAATAAGATTAGCCAGAAAATGGATGAAATGAATAAGAAATATACGGAAGAATTGAGTCAGACAACAAGAGGAGAATTACGAAACGACAGCAACTCAGAAACTGAAGAGATACCCAATGATGAAACCACAGAAGAATTGCAACCTGAAGATGAGGTCGAACAAGCTGAGAATGAAGGGGACTCAAATACATTATTATCTGAAAATGAGATTGACAGAAACGAGGAAGATATTCATGACCAGGAGATCGACGCCGAAGGTATAAAGGAGACTCAGGTAATTAAAGAAGCGGAAGAGTTAGTAGCCGAGAATGAAGATGTAGAACAAAATAATCAGCCAATGTGTGACGATCAAGTGGAGACACAAGAATTACCCAGAAATAACACCACCGAACAAGTGAATTTGAAAATTAAAATTCATGAAGAAGGGAACAAAATTATTAATAAAAAGGAAGAAAGAAGAATAATACGTCCAAGGAAGACTAGGGTAACAAAAGAATTAATCGAAATGACTCGAAGTGGTCTAATTAATATGATTTATTTCCCAGTCATCAACCGTAAAGAAGGAACCTATAGGAAGGAGTACCGAAGGAGCTTCATGAAGATGAACGAAGAGAAGAAATGTGCTACAACAAAGAAGACTATAACCAATAAAATACTTAAAGCAGCTATTTCCAAAGGGAGAATAAGGCATTCCAAGAAAAGGAAAGGTTATCAAGAGCAACTGGACCGGATCATTGAAGGGTATGCCCAAGAAATAAAAGAATTACGGAAGAAGAGGGACCAATCAATGGGAAAATCCAACCAGGAAACTAATGACGATCAACCCGAATTAGAAGAGGTACTAGACGTCAATAATAACAAAGACCAGGAGTACACTGGACACATGGATACCAAAGATGATGAGAAGAAGAAGGCAAGAAAACGGGGAGCCAATGACTATCTGGTAGCCGCAAAGTGGAAGAACCGCATGATAGGGATAGAGTACCAAATATCACAAACATGTAATACTAGAAACAGATATGGAAAAAGATACCTGTGAAACGTAATTGTCCCCAGCAAAAAACCCAATAGAGTGGAAAAGCACATTGTAACCCCACATATGTAGACCATGAAAGTGATTATTGTTAAGAGCAGATTAGTTATAGTGGTAGACGACATTTACCACCGGAATATTTAGTGTATAAAAAATGTTTTAAAAATAACTACTATAAATGGATTCATTTAGTGATTAGAAGGATCACGTATCATACACAAGGTATTGAAAGTGACTAATTACCTATAGCAAACCTATTTGCCATATTGTGTTACAAAAAGTGTGTAGGATTAAGATATAGGTCAAACTATTTGTTACCTCTTGAATAAGAACGAGATCTATCATACTAGATGGTAGAAAAATGTGTATTGTAAACCAGATAATCTAATGAGAAGAAAGATATCTATCATGTCATAGAGAGCCAAAATTGGCATATAACAAAAATCTACCTAGGATAATGACATAAAATTACTCTAATACTCCTATCTTAGATTAATTTAAAGAAGAAATACCACTATCTTACAACTAAAATTACTATGCTATGTTTAAAAAAAAAAAAAATAAATAAAATAAGAACAAAATGTTTACCAAATGAGTATTGTATATAACAAAATGTTTATCAAATGATTATTGTGTGCCTCTAATAAAACTAAAATATTATATAAAACAGTCCAGAATAAGTGAAAACCACCATCACTTGAAGGAGTAGAGAGGCAGAATAACAAAGAGAGTTAATTATAAAGATGGCTATTATTATTGTGGAATGAAGAAGAAAGAAAAAAAGAGGTGTTAATTAATTACCAAATATTGTATGGAACAAGATATGTCAGAGAACATCTAACAAAGAACATTTAGTATATGAATACAATAAACCCTGATAATTCAGGATAAGTATAAATTCTTAATGAGAGAAAAACTTGTAAAATATTGTGAGAATAAAATATTGTAGACTCTATATGTAAGAAACAACTGCATAATTATATGATGATCAATGTAAGTGTGTAATGTTAAGAATACTTGAATAAACCAAAACAAATTGTCAACTAGTATAAAAAGTAACAATACGGCTAATAAAAAGCACAGCCGAGAATGTCAAGTCTGAAAAGAGATAATTACCTGTGAAAAGAAAGTATGTTAAGAAGTATAAAAGAAGGAAATGTGATACAAATGAAAACCTCTAATACCTTGAATATTATAGTGAAGATGTTATATTATTGAAAATGAATGATATGTGATAATTTATGTGTTGTGATAGTGCAACTATTGCCAGGTGCAATTTTTATTTTTTTTCTCAGACAGAGATGAGTATGCCTCTGAATCTGAGTACGTGTATTGAGGAACGGCAGAGAATGTATGCCACAGTGAGCCACTCTGATACCGAACCCACTACAAAAGTTAGGAAGTTATATTGTAATGTATCAAGGACTATTATGAAAAAATCTGTGAGGTAACAAATGTAAGAACCATTGAGATTATCACAAAGATAGAAATATGTAATGAGAAAGAAAAATGTATATAAGACAGGAAATTGTTAATTTAAGAAGTGAAATCTATTGTAATTAAATGACTTAAAATGCGAGGAACTTGAAAAATACTAGTAAGCTAAGATTTATATCACTAGAAAAGAAATCAAACTAGTGTAGCACACTAATAGTATATTAAAGATCAATGTAAAGAGTACAAAACAAAAAACAGTAGTAGTATACTAAAAAACTGGAATGGAATGGTAATTTTATCGAAAAAATCAAATTTTCTCTCAAATTATCAATTTTGAGGGGGGAGTATATGTAACATAACCAGATGTTACATAACCTAGACATATACTATCAGATTTAATAACTACATAACGATAATGTAAATAGATAATGTAATGATAAGAGTAACCAGGAAGAGAGGAACCATGGGAGAAGAAAGAAGCAGAAGTGCCACAGGAAGCAGTAAACCCAAGTACTGCTTGACACTACAACTAGACTATAACTGACACAAACTAATGGACAAATTAAATTCACTTTAAGCTGTCAAGCGAGTCAGTGAATAACCTAAATGGAAAATGATATGTTAATAAAAAATAATTCAATAAGAATCTGAATAATGTGAGATCAGAATCAGCATTTGGCTGAGAATTAATCAATAATGACTAGTAATTATTAATGCCAAAAAACTAAGATTAGCTGTGGCCACCATATGAGAATGAAACTATATTTCAGTCTCAAATATACTTATGACAGCAAAAAAAAAAAGTTTGTAAGAGGGAACCTTATACCAACAAGCTACCTCAGCAAAATACCGAATTGTGAACTAATAAATGTTTTTGAGGCAGATATCCGGTACAAACGGTATGTCTCAATAATGCCTAAACCAAACAATCATCAGTAAAGTGA
>JAWRYS010000088.1:17500-21670 GCA_034769895.1 Magicicada septendecula | reverse complement strand
GCGCACAAAGTGAGGTCCCGGCCGGCCCCGCGAACGCGGGAGCCGCGCCGGTCGCCCCGAAAAAAATATCGGGGCGCGCGTCCGAAGAGAACGGACTCGCGCGCTCCCTGGTTGATCCTGCCAGTAGTCATATGCTTGTCTCAAAGATTAAGCCATGCAAGTCTCAGTACATGCCGCACTAAGGTGAAACCGCAAAAGGCTCATTAAATCAGTTATGGTTCCTTGGATCTTAAACAGTTACTTGGATAACTGTGGTAATTCTAGAGCTAATACATGCAAACAAGTCCCGACCAGAGATGGAAGGGACGCTTTTATTAGATCAAAACCGATCGGCGTCCGGCTCCGGCCGGCGCCGTCTCTTTTGGTGACTCTGGATAACTTTTAGCTGATCGCACGGTCACAGTACCGGCGACGCATCTTTCAAATGTCTGACTTATCAACTGTCGATGGTAGGCTCTGCGCCTACCATGGTTGTAACGGGTAACGGGGAATCAGGGTTCGATTCCGGAGAGGGAGCCTGAGAAACGGCTACCACATCCAAGGAAGGCAGCAGGCGCGCAAATTACCCACTCCCGGCACGGGGAGGTAGTGACGAAAAATAACGATACGGGACTCATCCGAGGCCCCGTAATCGGAATGAGTACACTTTAAATACTTTAACGAGTACCAATTGGAGGGCAAGTCTGGTGCCAGCAGCCGCGGTAATTCCAGCTCCAATAGCGTATATTAAAGTTGTTGCGGTTAAAAAGCTCGTAGTTGGATCTGTGTGCCACGCTGTCGGTTCGCCGCCCGTCGGTGTCAACTGGCATGTCTGTGGGACGTCCTGCCGGTGGCGGTACGGGCTGTCGGCGCTGCGTAGGGGTTCGCCCCCGAAGCACGTCGGCGTGTCCCGGTCCGCCGATTCAATCCCGCCGCGGTGCTCTTCACTGAGTGTCGAGGTGGGCCGGCACGTTTACTTTGAACAAATTAGAGTGCTCAAATCAGGTCGTATTTAGGCCTGAATACTGTGTGCATGGAATAATGGAATAGGACCTCGGTTCTATTTTGTTGGTTTTTTGGAATCAGAGGTAATGATTAATAGGGACAGTCGGGGGCATTCGTATTGCGACGTTAGAGGTGAAATTCTTGGATCGTCGCAAGACGAACCTAAGCGAAAGCATTTGCCAAGTATGTTCCCGTTAATCAAGAACGAAAGTTAGAGGTTCGAAGGCGATCAGATACCGCCCTAGTTCTAACCATAAACGATGCCAGCCAGCGATCCGCCGAAGTTCCTCCGATGACTCGGCGGGCAGCTTCCGGGAAACCAAAGCTTTTGGGTTCCGGGGGAAGTATGGTTGCAAAGCTGAAACTTAAAGGAATTGACGGAAGGGCACCACCAGGAGTGGAGCCTGCGGCTTAATTTGACTCAACACGGGAAACCTCACCAGGCCCGGACACCGGAAGGATTGACAGATTGAGAGCTCTTTCTTGATTCGGTGGGTGGTGGTGCATGGCCGTTCTTAGTTGGTGGAGCGATTTGTCTGGTTAATTCCGGTAACGAACGAGACTCTAGCCTGCTAAATAGACGATTTCCGGTATCCACAATAGTGCTACCGGCGAAATCAATATCTTCTTAGAGGGACAGGCGGCTTTCAGCCGCACGAAACTGAGCAATAACAGGTCTGTGATGCCCTTAGATGTCCTGGGCCGCACGCGCGCTACACTGAAGGAATCAGCGTGTATACCCTGGCCGAAAGGCTCGGGCAACCCGTTGAACCTCCTTCGTGCTAGGGATTGGGGCTTGCAATTGTTCCCCATGAACGAGGAATTCCCAGTAAGCGCGAGTCATAAGCTCGCGTTGATTACGTCCCTGCCCTTTGTACACACCGCCCGTCGCTACTACCGATTGAATGATTTAGTGAGGTCTTCGGACTGGTGCGCGGCGGCCGCATCCGCGGCCGCCGATGCCACCGGGAAGATGACCGAACTTGATCATTTAGAGGAAGTAAAAGTCGTAACAAGGTTTCCGTAGGTGAACCTGCGGAAGGATCATTAACGCAGAGATCGGAACTGTGGCTCGCTGCGCCGGCCACGGGTTCCGCGCTCGCCCCGGAGTTTGGACGGCCCGTTTCTCCGCACAAAAAAACGGGACCGAAAGGCACGAGCGCCTGTACCTTAAAGAGCTAACGCCAGGCGGCCCGTGGAATGGCCGGCGGGGCACCGCTCTCAGCGGTGGACACCCCGGCGCCAAAGCCCGGCCGACGCCAGGCGAGGCGGGCAACGGACCCGGTTTCCCTGTACCGACCGTCCTCCTGCGTGCTTCGACAGCATAATAAGGCGACAGTAGCACGTACGGAGCAGGCGGAAGGGGTGGGAGACCCCGTTGTCCAGCGGCGTGCACACACAAGCCAAGAGGCAGGCGGAGGCCTCCCAAACTATTTGGAAGGTGCTCCGTAGCCCGCGGCGTGCACGTCGCCATGCCGAGCCCACGGCGGCGGATACCACGGCCTATCTTAGCCCACTCCGAACTGCGTCTCTCAATAAGCTTAAACGAGAGCTGCCCGGTGGGACGTATGTTTAGGGTGGAGGGATTAGAGTCCCCGCTGCCACAGGCCGTCCGGTCGGGCAGAGGCGTCCGCGGGCAAACGAAGCCCAAGCGCGGCCCTCGGCTCGAAGCGGGCGTCTGGCTCAGGCCCGTGTCCGACAGGACGCGCGCCGCCGGCCACAGTGCCGGTGCTCGCTGGTACGCGCAGTGCCTGACCGCTTCGCGGTCGTGCGCGTCGGTCCGCGTCGGCGTTCAGCGCCAGAGCGGCCGGCGACAAACAGGGCGAGCGCACCCGTGACCCGCGGCTTGCGCTGCAGTTCGAAGTGTTGGAGGTCCGGCCCGCTGCCGGGTCGTTTCGGGACCGTGCCCCGAACGACCAGGAGCGGAGGACGGTTTGGGTCCGCCGTCGGATCGGCCCGTCGTGCTGTTCCCGCTCGATCGCCACTAGAGCGGCGGGCAGGACGCTCGGGCCCCGACGCGCGGACGAAAGGAGAATGACTCGACGCTCCAGAGGCCCGTGTGCGAGGCAGAGTGTCTACGCGGGGGGCAGGACCCGCGCACTCATGAAACGCTAACCTTCGGGTAAGCCTCGGGCCGACGGAGCCCCGGTCGGGGCTCGCCTTGCTGGCTAGGCGGGTCTCCGCCAGTAACGCAAATACGCGTGCGTGTGAGAAAGCCAACACGCACGCCTCTGCCGGATCCTCGAGAGGGGTTCCGGCTAACCGGAAGTTCCGCCGGGTCAACAAATGGAACGCCAGAAGTAGTAGTTTTCCTTGCCCGTTTCTCGAAAAAAACCTGGGCAACCGGAAGTCTGACCGGGATAACAAATGGGACGGCAGATTGTAGTTTTTCTTGCCGGTTTTTTGAAAAACCTGGGCAACCGGAAGTCTCGCCGGGATAACAAATGGGACGCCAGAAATACAAGTTTTTCTTGCCGGTTTCTTAAAAAAAAACCTGGACAACCGGAAGTCTCGCCGGGACAACAAATGAGACGACAAAAATGAAAGTTTTTCTTGCCGGTTTCTTAAAAAAACCTGGACAACCGGAAGTCTCGCCGGGACAACAAATGGGACGCCAAAAATGAAAGTTTTTCTTGCCGGTTTCTTAAAAAAAACCTGGACAACCGGAAGTCTCGCCGGGACAACAAATGGGACGCCAATAATAAAAAAGTTTTTCTTGCCGGTTTCTTGAAAAAACCCGGCAACCGGAAGTCTCGCCGGGACAACAAATGGGACAAAAGAAATTAAAAATCTCAAACACTACCCTGAACGGTGGATCACTTGGCTCGTGGGTCGATGAAGGACGCAGCAAAATGCGCGTCGTCGTGTGAACTGCAGGACACATGAACATCGACGTTTCGAACGCACACTGCGGCCCTGGGGATTCTATTCCGAGGGCCACGCCCGTCCGAGGGTCGGTGCAACCTAAAAAACGTCCGGGCGTCCAGGCGCCCGGATCGTTTAGCGAGTCGTCGCCGAGAAGGGACGCGATCGTGGGGGATCTTCGCCGGCGGCAAGCCGGCGTCCCCTGAAAAACGATCCCGGCCTTAGCGGGCCGGGCCAGCGGCGGTCGGGTCGTAGCCCGCGCCCCGCGTGACGTAATATCTCCCGAAAGGGCGACACGTCGTCGCGGGCTCGCGGTGCGGC
>JAWRYS010000088.1:0-12500 GCA_034769895.1 Magicicada septendecula | reverse complement strand
TATCGAACCGGTGGATGAAGGCTAGAGACCTAGCACCCCACAGCCGAGACCGGGTGGAAACGTTCCCCTTTGGGGGAGACAAACCCCGGTGGAGGCGGGGCGGTTCTGCCTCCCTTTCTGTTCTTCCATCAGCATTCCTTACGGAAGAACTGGGGGCTAAAGAGGTCTCTAGGGGTCGGGTCTCGGGTCATTGCTTGCAGTGGCCCGGGCCCGTAAACTTGATAGCGGCCTTTCCAGCCAGGCCTACAGTACAGGGCATCTATATCTCTGTTGCTAGCCTGTAGGCAGTAACAGGGGGCATGCCAGCCCGCCTGAGGACGGGCTGATACGCGCGCCCAGCAAAAAGCAGGGCGCAGTGTAACGCACGCACCGTGTGGGAAAACCAACACGCACGCCTGTGCCGGATACTACAGAGGGGTTCCGGCTCACAGTAATTTCCGCCGTGTCAACTGTTGGGACGCCAGAAATACAAGTTTTTCTTGCCGGTTCCTTAACAAAAAAAAACTGGGCAACCGGTAGTCTCGCCGGGACAACAAATGGGACGCCAGAAAATCAAGTTTTTCTTGCCGGTTTCTTAAAAAAAAAAACTGGGCAACCGGAAGTCTCGCCGGGATAACAAATGGGACGCCAGAAATACACGTTTTTCTTGCCGGTATTCTTTAAAAAAGACCTGGGCAACCGGAAGTCTCGCCGGGACAACAAATGAGACGACAAAAAGGCCCAGGAGAGCGCCGGCGGGACGCTCTGCACTGACGCCGATGAAGCCCGCCTGAGGTCGGGCTGAGGCGCGCGCCCAGCAAAAAGCAGGGCGCAATGTAACGCACCGTGTGGGAAAACCAACACGCACGCCTGTGCCGGATCCTACAGAGGGGTTCCGGCTCACAGTAATTTCCGCCGTGTCAACTAGTGGGACGCCAGAAATACAAGTTTTTCTTGCCGGTTCCTTAACAAAAAAAACTGGGCAACCGGAAGTCTCGCCGGGACAACAAATGGGACGCCAGAAAATCAAGTTTTTCTTGCCCCGTTTCTTAAAAAAAAAACTGGGCAACCGGAAGTCTCGCCGGGACAACAAATGAGACGACAAAAATAAAAGTTTTTCTTGCCGGTTTCTTAAAAAAAAAACTGGGCAACCGGAAGTCTCGCCGGGACAACAAATGAGACGACAAAAATAAAAGTTTTTCTTGCCGGTTTCTTAAAAAAAAAAAAACTGGGCAACCGGAAGTCTCGCCGGGACAACAAATGAGACGAGTAAAGGCCCAGTAGAGCGCCGGCGGGACGCTCTGCACTGACGCCGAT
The DNA here is from genome assembly GCA_034769895.1 of Magicicada septendecula. Taxonomy (NCBI): domain Eukaryota; kingdom Metazoa; phylum Arthropoda; class Insecta; order Hemiptera; family Cicadidae; genus Magicicada; species Magicicada septendecula. The sequence continues at coordinate 11,204 of JAWRYS010000088.1, read as the reverse complement.
GAAGCCCGCCCGAGGTGGGGCTGAGGCTCGCGCGCAGAGTTTATGTTAGGACCAGAGTCGCTTGCGAGATACGCGTAGGGGAATAGTTGGTAAAGAAGCGGGCGGGGGGGCGGCCGCCAAATCCGCGGTAAAACGCTACGCCACCGACGTAGTGGCAGCGCGCCGGTGATTCGGAGTATACCTTAAGATAGATGTACCGAGGGGGGCGTGGCCCGGCGCCGCCTAGCCAAACTGCCACCAATTGGGTGGGGGTCGTTTCGTAATGCGGAGTATCACTTTGACTATTCCCCCCGTTCTGCGGAGTATGACTTTAATATTCGCTCGCTTCGGATTATGACTTTAAACGTTCTTGCCGTTTCGGAGTATCACTTTGACTATTCGCTCGCTTCGGATTATGACTTTAAACGGTCTTGCCGTTTCGGAGTATCACTTTGACTATTCGTGTTCTGCGGAGTATCACTTTAATATTCGCTCGCTTCGGATTATGACTTTAAACGTTCTTGCCGTTTCGGAGTATCACTTTAATATTCGCTCGCTTCGGATTATGACTTTAAACGTTCTTGCCGTTTCGGAGTATCACTTTAATATTCGCTCGCTTCGGATTATGACTTTAACGATCGTGTTGCGTCGGAGTATCACTTTAGTTATCCACGTACTGCAGACGACGCTCGCCTCGCCGCCGGCAAATAGGACAGAGCCTTTCCCCGTACCGCTACGCAGCGAACTGCCACATTATAACCAAGTTATACAAAGCGCGGGTAGGCGGCGGGTATAACAATCTCTTTCTTAACGTAGCCAGATGCCTGGACGACCGGTTAGAGACGCTCATCTATGGATTAACGAGATTCCTGCTGTCCCTATTCTTTTTCTTGCGTTAATATTTCCTCGCGACGGAGTATGACCTTGACTATTCGCATTCAGCGGACTTTCACTTTACCTATCCGTAGGCGTCGGAATATGACATCAACAATTTCTCAAAATTTTTCAAAATTATTCAAAAAGTCAAAATTCACTTTTCAAAAATTTTTAACTTTTTTCGAATTTTTCACCAACCTGAATATATCTTCAGCGTTTCCCACTAAAAATAAAAATATTCTGAAAATTTTTCCTTAAAGTAACTTTTTATTGTCTAATTAACCCTTTTATTATATTAAAAATAAACCAATTTCCAATAATTTTTCAAGTCCAATCCGTTAACTAACGTCCACCAACTTTAATCGCAACTAAAAATATTACTCTCTAAAAAAATTTTTATTTTTCAAAAAAATTTCCAAGTCTTTTTCCCTCACACAAGGGAAAAAAGGGAAACTTCCCTACCAGTGGGAAAAAAATTCCCCATCAGAAATTTAATTTTCCAAATGTCACAAAAAAAAAATCCAAAGGTTCAAAAAAATCAGCTGTTTTCTTAAATATATTTACTCGTACAGATTATTTCTGTTTATTATACTATTTTACACCTAAAATTATTTATATATGCACTATTAAGTGTTCCTGGTACCTGTAATTATACAATTATGCAATTCTACCTGTAAATAGATCCTTATTTCTATATAAGTTAATAAATTACACGTTACTCACCAACCATAATCCTGTTCCGCCATGAATTAATTCCTAGTAACACAAGGCACATTAACAAGTTTAAAACGTTGATTAAACGTTTAAAAACACAAATATCCGCCAAACAAACTATCACAAATCGTTAAACTATCACTCCAGGTTCAATTTAGACACGCACTAAACTTACTACTTCAAAAATACTTCTGTTTTAACAATACTTGAAAAAATCAGCTGTTTTCCCTTTACCCAGGGAAAAAAGGGAAAACCTCCCCGCTGGTGGGAATTAGAAATTCCCTATCAGCTTTTTTCTTTAATTTTTCTTCTTAAATATATTTACTCGTACAGATTATATCTGTTTATTATACTATTTTACACTTGAAATTATTTATATATGCACTATTAAGTGTTCCTGCTACCAATTCTACCTGTAAATAGATCCTTATTTCTATACAAGTTAATAAATTACACGTCCTGTTCGACTATTCGACTTCCGTATAAACAGAACAAGATAGGCCTGTACGACACTCGCCTCGCCGGCAAACAGGACAGCGCTCTTTCCCGTACCGCTACGCAGCGAACTAGCATATTGTAACCAAGTTATACAAAGCCTTTATAAACGGCGGGAGTAACAATCACTCTCTTAACGTAGCCAGACGCCTTCTCATACGATTAGTGACGCTCATCCATGGATTCACGAGATTCCCGCTGTCCCTATTCTTTTTTCCGGGCGTACCCGTCTCCCGGGGCCCCCCGATCTCCCGAGGAGTCGGTATGACCTCTCGTTCAAGATTCGTTAACTGTTACCAACCGTTAACTAACGTCCGTTAACTGTTAACACTGCTTTAGTATCTCACAACATCAAAAATAATTTTCAGTTCAAAAATTCTTCTGTCTTGTTCCCTCGACACGGGAAAAAAGGGAAAATTTCCCTCTTTGTGGGAATTCCCCGCCACTCGCCGGCAAATAGAAAAGCGCCTTTTCCCGTACCGCAGAGCAACGAACTATCACATTATAACCAAGTTATACAAAGCCTTTATGAACGGTCGGGAACCGTGGAATCCTCTAAGAGGGAGATAGTAGGGTTTGGACCGCGAAGAGCACCGCAGTTGCAGCGGTGTCCGGATCTTCCCCTCGGACCTTGAAAATCCGGGGGAGGGCTACGCGGACAGTCCGCGCCGGATCGTACCCAAATCCGCAGCAGGTCTCCAAGGTGAAGAGCCTCTAGTCGATAGAATAACGTAGGTAAGGGAAGTCGGCAACTCGGATCCGTACCTTCGGAAGAAGGGTTGGCTCTGAGGACCGGGGCGTGTCGGGCTTGACGGGGAAGCGGGACCGCGCCGGGGGTTCACGCCCCCGGCGCGCCCGCGAACCGAGCTCGGTCCCGTGCCTCGCCCCTACCGCGGAACCGCCTTGCTGCGAGGCCGCCGGCTGTCGGTCGCGGGCCGTCCGGCCGCGCCGCGCCGCGCGGTTAGTTCGCTCGCCGTTGCGTGCGCGGTCCTGGCGCCCGAGGGCGGCCCGGTTTACGCCTCTTCGGCCGCCATTCAACGGTCGACTCGGAACTGGCACGGACCGGGGGAATCCGACTGTCTAATTAAAACAAAGCATTGGGATCGGCCCCCGACGGGTGTTGACGCAATGTGATTTCTGCCCAGTGCTCTGAATGTCAACGTGCATCTCTACGTTGAATTTCTCCGAAATTCAAGCAAGCGCGGGTAAACGGCGGGCGTAACAATCACTTTCTTAACATAGCCGGATGCCTTCTCAACCGATTAGTAACGCTCATCTATGGATTAACGAGATTCCCGCTGTCCCCATTCTTTTCCGTAGAGAATACGGGGCGAGCGTATTTAAATCGATTATTCGCTTATAAATCGACTTCCCGTAGACGTATGGACGTCAGATTGGTGTCTTTGTCTTAGTTTAGACGTCCCCTAAAATATCCTATGGTCATAGCATTACCTAGTCTGAGAACCATATTATCTCAATTCGCGCGCGCGTTTATATCGATTATTCGCCCATGAATCGACTTCCGGTCGACGTAGGAACACGGGATTGAAGTCTTTCTCTTAGTTATGATTTGCCCTACAATATCTAATGGTAATTGCATTACGTTATCTGGGAACCGAATTGTCTACAAAATGAAAGTCATACTCCGAACCTTTCGTTTTTCCTTAATAAATCGGCTATCGATGGCCGCAGAAACACGAAACCGGTACCGTTGTCTTAGTTTCGATGTCCTCTGCAGTATCCATGTACGACAGCATACCCTTATCTGGTAATCCCTACACAAAAATTTCCAAGTCCCAAAATGAAAGTCATACTCCGAACCATTCGTTGTTCCTTAATAAATCGGCTATCGATGGCCGCAGAAACACGAAACCGGTACCGTTGTCTTAGTTTCGATGTCCTCTGCAGTATCCATGTACGACAGCATACCCTTATCTGGTAATCCCTACACAAAAATTTCCAAGTCCCAAAATGAAAGTCATACTCCGAACCTTTCGTTTTTACTTAATAAATCGGCTATCGATGGCCGCAGAAACACGAAACCGGTACCGTTGTCTTAGTTTCGATGTCCTCTGCAGTATCCATGTACGACAGCATACCCTTATCTGGTAATCCCTACACAAAAATTTCCAAGTCCCAAAATGAAAGTCATACTCCGAACCTTTCGTTTTTCCTTAATAAATCGGCTATCGATGGCCGCAGAAACACGAAACCGGTACCGTTGTCTTAGTTTCGATGTCCTCTACAGTATCCATGTATCACAGCATACCCTTATCTGGTAATCCCTAAACAAAAATTTCTAAGTCCCAAAATGAAAGTCATAATCCGAACTGCCGCTTCGGATTATACCTTTCGTTTTTCCTTAATAAATCGGCTATCGATGGCCGTAGAAACACGAAACCGGTACCATTGTCTTAGTTTCGATGTCCTGTACAGTATCCATGTATCACAGCATACCCTTATCTGGAAATCCCTAAACAAAAATTTCAAAGTTCCAACAGTTTTTAGAAATTCGTAAATCGATTATTCGGTCACTATTTACCGCCCTGAGCCCGACTCACCACTCAAAACACTCAGAATAACGTGTAGAATAAGGATCCGTGCTCGTATATATGTGTTATCATAAAATCGACGTAGGAATTGTGCTCCAGACAAATCTCTACCTCTATGGGGGGTAGTGTGGTCTCGTGGACAAGTTCACGCGGGACTTGTGATTTCGCCGGATCTGTGCAACCAAAGCCCGGTATCGCTGCAGAGCCGCTCCCGTGAACGATTTGGGCCGCGGGAATTGTGATTTTGCCGAATCTGTGCAACCAAAGCCCGGTATCGCTGCAGAGCCGCTCCCGTGAATGATTTGGGCCGCGGCTCCTCTACCCCTTGCAGTGTTATGTCCACGAGAACGCCGTCTCTTCGGAGAACCTCGCGTGAGGGAATAGCGCGGGAGTCGTCCGACGGGTCTTCCCCGGAGTCCGTCCACGGAAGCCGGGAAGTCTTAGGTCGGATCCCGCGAAAGACGGCCGGGCCAGAGACCGAGCGCCTCGCCAGACATGTCGACGGCTTTCCCGGGCTTCGGTGTACCTCCCGTGCCCCGGGGAGGTATCTGACCAAGTCCTACCGCGGGAGTTCGACCGGCCTGGATGCCGGAAAAATCAGGCGGTGTCCCGGCATCGGTGGAAGCCTCCCGCGTAGGGAATAGCGCGGGAGTCGTCCGACGGGTCTTCCCCGGAGTCCGTCCACGGAACCCGGGGAGTCTTAGGTCGGATCCCGCGAAAGACGGCCGGGCCAGAGACCGAGCGCCTCGCCCGACATGTCGACGGCTTTACCGGGCTTCGGTGTACCTCCCGTACCCCGAGGTGGTATCTGACCAAGTCCTACCGCGGGAGTTCGACCGGCCTGGATGCCGGAAAAATCAGGCGGTGTCCCGGCATCGGTGGAAGCCTCCCGCGTAGGGAATAGCGCGGGAGTCGTCCGACGGGTCATCCCCGGAGTCCGTCCACGGAACCCGGGGAGTCTTAGGTCGGATCCCGCGAAAGACGGCCGGGCCAGAGACCGAGCGCCTCGCCCGACATGTCGACGGCTTTACCGGGCTTCGGTGTACCTCCCGTACCCCGAGGTGGTATCTGACCAAGTCCTACCGCGGGAGTTCGACCGGCCTGGATGCCGGAAAAATCAGGCGGTGTCCCGGCATCGGTGGAAGCCTCCCGCGTAGGGAATAGCGCGGGAGTCGTCCGACGGGTCATCCCCGGAGTCCGTCCACGGAACCCGGGGAGTCTTAGGTCGGATCCCGCGAAAGACGGCCGGGCCAGAGACCGAGCGCCTCGCCCGACATGTCGACGGCTTTACCGGGCTTCGGTGTACCTCCCGTACCCCGGGGAGGTATCTGACAGAGTCCTACCGCGGGAGTTCGACCGGCCTGGATGCCGGAAAAATCAGGCGGTGTCCCGGCATCGGTGGAAGCCTCCCGCGTAGGGAATAGCGCGGGAGTCGTCCGACGGGTCTTCCCCGGAGTCCGTCCACGGAACCCGGGGAGTCTTAGGTCGGATCCCGCGAAAGACGGCCGGGCCAGAGACCGAGCGCCTCGCCCGACATGTCGACGGCTTTACCGGGCTTCGGTGTACCTCCCGTACCCCGGGGTGGTATCTGACCAAGTCCTACCGCGGGAGTTCGACCGGCCTGGATGCCGGAAAAATCAGGCGGTGTCCCGGCATCGGTGGAAGCCTCCCGCGTAGGGAATAGCGCGGGAGTCGTCCGACGGGTCATCCCCGGAGTCCGTCCACGGAACCCGGGGAGTCTTAGGTCGGATCCCGCGAAAGACGGCCGGGCCAGAGACCGAGCGCCTCGCCCGACATGTCGACGGCTTTCCCGGGCTTCGGCGAACCTCCCGTACCCCGGGGAGGTATCTGACCGAGTCCTACCGCGGGAGTTCGACCGGCCAGGATGTCGGAAAAAATCAGGCGGTGTCCCGGCATCGGCGGAAGCCTCCCGCGTAGTGAATAGCGCGGGAGTCGTCCGACTGGTCTTCCCCGGAGTCCGTCCACGGAACCCGGGGAGTCTTAGGTCGGATCCCGCGGAAGACGGCCGGGCCAGAGACCGAGCGCCTCGCCCGACATGTCGACGGCTTTCCCGGGCTTCGGAGAACCTCCCGTACCCCGGGAGGTCTCTGACCAAGTCCTAGAGATTTGAGAATCTCTTTGGCCGGATTCGAGCGCTGATTTTCCGCGTCACTTCAGACATCTCCCCACTTTGTCAAAGTGGGGAGAAGCGATTGCTCGTTCTCGGCGATCGACCTTACTTTTTCGGCGGCTTTCACAGAAGTGTGAGTTGTACTGGAGCACAATTCTTAGAACTATGCTTCAGACAAACCTACACCTCTTTGAGGTGTCATGAGGTCACACGGAAATTGTCAGTTCCGACTCGGTTATGTTGAAACTCGCCGGCTTCAGTGGTCGTCTGGGTAAACTCTGCCGAGTCGTGACCGGTCGTGTCTCGACTGCTCCGGTCAAGTCGGCTGTCCACCAGCCGCGAGACCCCGAGGCAAAGGAGGCACGTCCGTTCCGGCCAATGCTTTGTTGTTCCCGTCGGCCCATGAAGTCGTAGGTTCAGCGTGCCTAGAAGGAATTTGGGAATTCCGGAGACCGATTGACGGGCGGCCGCGGTCGAGATTCGCTCTCGCTACCCGGTCGCCGGCCTCGCTGGAGATGCCCGCCGTGCTCGCATTCGTGCGCGGCAACGACGGGCTCTCCGGCGCAAGAGGTGGACGGTGTCGAAACAGCCGATTATCCGTACAAGGAGATCCGCCGACACAGTCCTGTCTTCCTCGCGGCCTCGACGCCGCTACGAGGAAGTCGGCCTCGCCAGAGGTGGTTCGGGTCCTTTCGGACCCGTTACCTGTTTTTCCCGACAGCCTCCGGGCAGTGTCGGGGAATCCGGCCTCTGCACCCTTCGCGGTCGGTTCGCCGAACGCTTAGGGCCTCGATCGGTCCGCCGATCAGAGGGGTAGCCTCTTGGAACGTCGGGCTGACCTAAAAAAACTGACGTCCGCCCAGATTCCCGGTATTCCGGGAACAGCCTCAATCGCCGCGGGGCTGGATAAACTAAAGGCGACCCACAGCACCGTCGCGGGCGCAGGCAGCCGAAACCGGGCGCGAAAGCGCAAACGGCTAGGCGCCTACTGCTCTTACGCGGCAAACCTAACCAGGCGGACGTTCGCTACGGGCAGTGCCCGTACGAAACTGACCCGCCGTGAAAAGTCGTTGAGCGCTAAGCCCAGTCTGAGACCCGGGCGTCTGTTAAACGAACGAGACTGACAAAGCCGTGGCCGCCCAGAGCGGTCCGGGAAACGGTCGAAGCGACCGAGGTAAACGCTTGTATACACGAAAAGGCGAGGGAGGCCATGCTCCCTCGACAGAACGTATAAGCCATAAAGCGCCGGCAAGGCGGAAGGGCTAGCATGAGCGGCGGATCTTGCGATCCGCAGCGAGTAGCGAACCCCCGCCTTCCGCGCACAAAGTGAGGTCCCGGCCGGCCCCGCGAACGCGGGAGCCGCGCCGGTCGCCCCGAAAAAAATATCGGGGCGCGCGTCCGAAGAGAACGGACTCGCGCGCTCCCTGGTTGATCCTGCCAGTAGTCATATGCTTGTCTCAAAGATTAAGCCATGCAAGTCTCAGTACATGCCGCACTAAGGTGAAACCGCAAAAGGCTCATTAAATCAGTTATGGTTCCTTGGATCTTAAACAGTTACTTGGATAACTGTGGTAATTCTAGAGCTAATACATGCAAACAAGTCCCGACCAGAGATGGAAGGGACGCTTTTATTAGATCAAAACCGATCGGCGTCCGGCTCCGGCCGGCGCCGTCTCTTTTGGTGACTCTGGATAACTTTTAGCTGATCGCACGGTCACAGTACCGGCGACGCATCTTTCAAATGTCTGACTTATCAACTGTCGATGGTAGGCTCTGCGCCTACCATGGTTGTAACGGGTAACGGGGAATCAGGGTTCGATTCCGGAGAGGGAGCCTGAGAAACGGCTACCACATCCAAGGAAGGCAGCAGGCGCGCAAATTACCCACTCCCGGCACGGGGAGGTAGTGACGAAAAATAACGATACGGGACTCATCCGAGGCCCCGTAATCGGAATGAGTACACTTTAAATACTTTAACGAGTACCAATTGGAGGGCAAGTCTGGTGCCAGCAGCCGCGGTAATTCCAGCTCCAATAGCGTATATTAAAGTTGTTGCGGTTAAAAAGCTCGTAGTTGGATCTGTGTGCCACGCTGTCGGTTCGCCGCCCGTCGGTGTCAACTGGCATGTCTGTGGGACGTCCTGCCGGTGGCGGTACGGGCTGTCGGCGCTGCGTAGGGGTTCGCCCCCGAAGCACGTCGGCGTGTCCCGGTCCGCCGATTCAATCCCGCCGCGGTGCTCTTCACTGAGTGTCGAGGTGGGCCGGCACGTTTACTTTGAACAAATTAGAGTGCTCAAATCAGGTCGTATTTAGGCCTGAATACTGTGTGCATGGAATAATGGAATAGGACCTCGGTTCTATTTTGTTGGTTTTTTGGAATCAGAGGTAATGATTAATAGGGACAGTCGGGGGCATTCGTATTGCGACGTTAGAGGTGAAATTCTTGGATCGTCGCAAGACGAACCTAAGCGAAAGCATTTGCCAAGTATGTTCCCGTTAATCAAGAACGAAAGTTAGAGGTTCGAAGGCGATCAGATACCGCCCTAGTTCTAACCATAAACGATGCCAGCCAGCGATCCGCCGAAGTTCCTCCGATGACTCGGCGGGCAGCTTCCGGGAAACCAAAGCTTTTGGGTTCCGGGGGAAGTATGGTTGCAAAGCTGAAACTTAAAGGAATTGACGGAAGGGCACCACCAGGAGTGGAGCCTGCGGCTTAATTTGACTCAACACGGGAAACCTCACCAGGCCCGGACACCGGAAGGATTGACAGATTGAGAGCTCTTTCTTGATTCGGTGGGTGGTGGTGCATGGCCGTTCTTAGTTGGTGGAGCGATTTGTCTGGTTAATTCCGGTAACGAACGAGACTCTAGCCTGCTAAATAGACGATTTCCGGTATCCACAATAGTGCTACCGGCGAAATCAATATCTTCTTAGAGGGACAGGCGGCTTTCAGCCGCACGAAACTGAGCAATAACAGGTCTGTGATGCCCTTAGATGTCCTGGGCCGCACGCGCGCTACACTGAAGGAATCAGCGTGTATACCCTGGCCGAAAGGCTCGGGCAACCCGTTGAACCTCCTTCGTGCTAGGGATTGGGGCTTGCAATTGTTCCCCATGAACGAGGAATTCCCAGTAAGCGCGAGTCATAAGCTCGCGTTGATTACGTCCCTGCCCTTTGTACACACCGCCCGTCGCTACTACCGATTGAATGATTTAGTGAGGTCTTCGGACTGGTGCGCGGCGGCCGCATCCGCGGCCGCCGATGCCACCGGGAAGATGACCGAACTTGATCATTTAGAGGAAGTAAAAGTCGTAACAAGGTTTCCGTAGGTGAACCTGCGGAAGGATCATTAACGCAGAGATCGGAACTGTGGCTCGCTGCGCCGGCCACGGGTTCCGCGCTCGCCCCGGAGTTTGGACGGCCCGTTTCTCCGCACAAAAAAACGGGACCGAAAGGCACGAGCGCCTGTACCTTAAAGAGCTAACGCCAGGCGGCCCGTGGAATGGCCGGCGGGGCACCGCTCTCAGCGGTGGACACCCCGGCGCCAAAGCCCGGCCGACGCCAGGCGAGGCGGGCAACGGACCCGGTTTCCCTGTACCGACCGTCCTCCTGCGTGCTTCGACAGCATAATAAGGCGACAGTAGCACGTACGGAGCAGGCGGAAGGGGTGGGAGACCCCGTTGTCCAGCGGCGTGCACACACAAGCCAAGAGGCAGGCGGAGGCCTCCCAAACTATTTGGAAGGTGCTCCGTAGCCCGCGGCGTGCACGTCGCCATGCCGAGCCCACGGCGGCGGATACCACGGCCTATCTTAGCCCACTCCGAACTGCGTCTCTCAATAAGCTTAAACGAGAGCTGCCCGGTGGGACGTATGTTTAGGGTGGAGGGATTAGAGTCCCCGCTGCCACAGGCCGTCCGGTCGGGCAGAGGCGTCCGCGGGCAAACGAAGCCCAAGCGCGGCCCTCGGCTCGAAGCGGGCGTCTGGCTCAGGCCCGTGTCCGACAGGACGCGCGCCGCCGGCCACAGTGCCGGTGCTCGCTGGTACGCGCAGTGCCTGACCGCTTCGCGGTCGTGCGCGTCGGTCCGCGTCGGCGTTCAGCGCCAGAGCGGCCGGCGACAAACAGGGCGAGCGCACCCGTGACCCGCGGCTTGCGCTGCAGTTCGAAGTGTTGGAGGTCCGGCCCGCTGCCGGGTCGTTTCGGGACCGTGCCCCGAACGACCAGGAGCGGAGGACGGTTTGGGTCCGCCGTCGGATCGGCCCGTCGTGCTGTTCCCGCTCGATCGCCACTAGAGCGGCGGGCAGGACGCTCGGGCCCCGACGCGCGGACGAAAGGAGAATGACTCGACGCTCCAGAGGCCCGTGTGCGAGGCAGAGTGTCTACGCGGGGGGCAGGACCCGCGCACTCATGAAACGCTAACCTTCGGGTAAGCCTCGGGCCGACGGAGCCCCGGTCGGGGC
>JAWRYS010000964.1:0-86042 GCA_034769895.1 Magicicada septendecula | reverse complement strand
AACGATAACTGCCGCAAATTCAAACAGAATCAAATAATTTTTTGCATGCAGCCCTGATTTGCAGAGTACTCGCGACCTATTGTTTTTGGTGAAGATCGGTTGAGGGAAAGGGGTAGTTTACCAGCAACGTTTTTTTAACAAGGGTATTTTCTATGGCAAACGATAACAGCCGCAAATTCAAACAGAATCAAATAATGTTTTGCATACAGCTCTGATTTGTAGAGTACTCAAGACCTTTTGTTTTTGGTGAAAATCGGTTGAGGGAAAGGGGTAGTTTACCTGCAACGGTTTTTTTTTAGCAAGGGTAATTTTGTTTGTTTGGCAAACGATAACAGCCGCAAATTCAAACAGAATCAAATAATGTTTCGCATACGGCCCTGAATTGCAGAGTTCTCAAGATCTGTTGATTTTGGTGAAGATCGGTTAAGGGAAAGGGGTAGTTTACCTGTAACGTTTTATGTTTTAACAAGGGTATTTTCTATGGCAAACGATAACAGCCGCAAATTCAAACAGAATCAAATAATGTTTTGCATACAGCCCTGATTTGTAGAGTACTCAAGACCTGTTGTTTTTGGTGAAGATCGGTTGAGGGAAAGGGGTAGTTTACCATCAACGTTTTTTTTTTAGCAAGGGTAATTTTGTTTGTTTGGCAAACGATAACAGCCGCAAATTCAAACAGAATCAAATAATTTTTTGTATACGTCCCTGAATTATAGAGGTCTCAAGGACTTTCGATTTTGGTGAAGATCGGTTAGGGGGAAGGGGTAGTTTACCTGCAACCTTTTACGTTTTAACAAGAGTAAAGTACTTGAAAATTTATTTAAACTTTTTCAAACAATGGTAAATGTTAAAAATAAAATAATTTTGTTGAAAGGCAATAAAATTATAATTTTTTCATTTTAATGTAATATAATATTTTTCATTTAATACAGCAATAAAAAGGCAGGTAAGACACAGCCTGGCTGTTTGGCTGAAAATGATTTTAAATATAAATCTTAGAATATGGAAGTCATGTATGGTTCTTCATACCGATATTTTTCTATGGTAAATGATAACAGCCGCAAATTCAAACAGAATCATATAATATTTTGCATACAGCCCTGTACTGTAGAGTTCTCAATACCTATTGGTGTTGGTGAAGATCGGTTAAGGGAAAGGGGTAGTTTACCAGCAACGATTTTTTAACAAGGGTATTTTCTATGGCAAACGATAACAGCCGCAAATTCAAACAGAATCAAATAATGTTCTGCATACAGCCTTTATTTATGGAGTACTAAATACCTGTTGTTTTTGGTGAAGATCGGTTAAGGGGAAGGGGTAGTTTACCGGCAACGTTTTTTTATCAAGCGTATTTTCTATGGCAAACGATAACTGCCGCAAATTTAAACAGAATCAAATAATTTTTTGTATACGTCCCTGAATTATAGAGGTCTCAAGGACTTTCGATTTTGGTGAAGATCGGTTAGGGGGGAAGGGGTAGTTTACCAGCAACCTTTTACGTTTTAACAAGAGTAAAGTACTTGAAAATTTATTTAAACTTTTTCAAACAATGGTAATTGTAAAAATAAAATAATTTTGTTGCCAGGCAATAAAATTAAAATTTTTTCATTTTAATGTAAATCATGTATAAGAGAAAACATATCGCGCTTGGCAGGCGATATTAAGATTTAAATATAAATCTTAGAATATGGAAGTCATGTATGGTTCTCCATACCGATATTTTACTTCCATATTCCTTAAGGAATGGAAGTATGGTGATGGCAAAAAAAATCGTGTTCCAGATTATTGCAGATTCTGATTCTACTACACTCAAAATATGAAAAAAATTCGTTTTCCAAAAAGTGTCTGTGTGTCTGTCTGTCTGTCTGTCTGTCTTCTGTGTGTCTGTCTGTCTGTCTGTGTGTCTATAGATTTTTTTCTATGGCAAACGATAACTGCCGCAAATTCAAACAGAATCAAATAATTTTTTGCATGCAGCCCTGATTTGCAGAGTACTCGCGACCTATTGTTTTTGGTGAAGATCGGTTGAGGGAAAGGGGTAGTTTACCGGCAACGGTTTTTTTTTAGCAAGGGTAATTTTGTTTGTTTGGCAAACGATAGCAGCCGCAAATTCAAACAGAATCAAATAATGTTTCGCACACAGTCCTGAATTGTTGAGTTCTCAAGGTCTGTTGATTTTGGTGAAGATCGGTTGAGGGAAAGGGGTAGTTTACCTGTAACGTTTTATGTTTTAACAAGGGTATTTCCTATGGCAAACGATAACAGCCGCAAATTCAAACAGAATCAAAAGATTATTTGCATACAGCCCTAAATTGTAGAGTTCTCAAGACCTATTGTTTTTGGTGAAGTTCGGTTGAGGGAAAGGGGTAGTTTACTTGCAACGTTTTTTTAACAAGGGTATTTTCTATGGCAAACGATAACAGCCGCAAATTTAAACAGAATCAAATAATGTTTTGCATACAGCCCTGATTTGTAGAGTACTCAAGATCTATTGTTTTTGGTGAAGATCGGTTAAGGGAAAGGGGTAGTTTACCAGTAACGTTTTATGTTTTAACAAGGGTATTTCCTATGGCAAACGATAACAGCCGCAAATTCAAACAGAATCAAAAGATTATTTGCATACAGCCCTAATATGTAGAGTTCTCAAGACCTTTCGTTTTTGGTGAAGATCGGTTGAGGGAAAGGGGTAGTTTACCTGCAACGTTTTTTTAACAAGGCTATTACTTCCATATTCCTTAAGGAATGGAAGTATGGTGATGGCAAAAAAAATCGTGTTCGAGATTATTGCAGATTCTGATTCTACTACACTCAAAACATGAAAAAAAGTCGTTTTCCGAAAAGTGTCTGTGTGTCTGTCTGTGTGTCTGTCTGTCTGTCTGTCTGTAGATTTTTTTCTATGGCAAACGATAACTGCCGCAAATTCAAACAGAATCAAATAATTTTCTGCATACAGCCCGGTTTTGCAGAGTTCTCGCGACCTATTGTTTTTGGTGAAGATCGGTTGAGGGAAAGGGGTAGTTTACCTGCAACGGTTTTTTTTTTAGCAAGGGTAATTTTGTTTGTTTGGCAAACGATAACAGCCGCAAATTCAAACAGAATCAAATAATGTTTCGCATACAGCCCTGAATTGTAGAGTTCTCAAGACCTATTGTTTTTGGTGAAGATCGGTTAAGGGAAAGGGGTAGTTTACCAGTAACGTTTTATGTTTTAACAAGGGTATTTCCTATGGCAAACGATAACAGCCGCAAATTCAAACAGAATGAAAAGATTATTTGCATACAGCCCTAAATTGTAGAGTTCTCAAGACCTTTTGTTTTTGGTGAAGATCGGTTAAGGGAAAGGGGTAGTTTACCTACAACGTTTTTTTTAACAAGGGTATTTTCTATGGCAAACGATAACAGCCGCAAATTCAAACAGAATCAAATAATTTTCTGCATACAGCCCTGATTTGTAGAGTACTCAAGACCTATTGTTTTTGGTGAAGATCGGTTGAGGGGAAGGGGTAGTTTACCAGCAACGTTTTTTATCATGCGTATTTTCTATGGCAAACGACAACTGCCGCAAATTCAAACAGAATCAAATAATTTTTTGCATACAGCCCTGATTTGTAGAGTTCTCGCGACGTATTGTTTTTGGTGAAGATCGGTTGAGGGGAAGGGGTAGTTTACCTGCAACGGTTTTTTTTATCAAGGGAAATTTTTTTTTTTGGCAAACGATAACAGCCGCAAATTCAAACAGAATCAAATAATGTTTCGCATACAGGCCTGAATTGTAGAGTTCTCAAGATCTGTTGATTTTGGTGAAGATCGGTTAAGGGAAAGGGGTAGTTTACCTGTAACGTTTTATGTTTTAACAAGGGCATTTCCTATGGCAAAGGATAACAGCCGCAAATTCAAACAGAATCAAAAGATTATTTGCATACAGCCCTAAATTGTAGAGTTCTCAAGACCTATTGTTTTTGGTGAAGTTCGGTTGAGGGAAAGGGGTAGTTTACCTGCAACGTTTTTTTTAACAAGGGTATTTTCTATGGCAAACGATAACAGCCGCAAATTCAAACAGAATCAAATAATGTTTTGCATACAGCCCTGATTTGTAGAGTACTCAAGACTTGTTGTTTTTGGTGAAGATCGGTTAAGGGAAAGGGGTAGTTTACCGGTAACGTTTTATGTTTTAACAAGGGTATTTCCTATGGCAAACGATAACAGCCGAAAATTCAAACAGAATCAAAAGATTATTTGCATACAGCCCTAAATTGTAGAGTTCTCAAGACCTGTTGTTCTTGGTGAAGATCGGTTGAGGGAAAGGGGTAGTTTACCTGCAACGTTTTTTTAACAAGGGTATTTTCTATGGCAAACGATAACAGCCGCAAATTCAAAGAGAATCAAATAATGTTTTGCATACAGCCCTGATTTGTAGAGTACTCAAGACCTATTGTTTTTGGTGAAGATCGGTTAAGGGGAAGGGGTAGTTTACCTGCAACGTTTTTTTATCAAGCGTATTTTCTATGGCAAACGATAACAGCCGCAAATTCAAACAGAATCAAGTAATGTTTTGCATACGTCCCTGAATTGTAGAGGTCTCAATGACTTTCGATTTTGGTGAAGATCGGTTAAGGGGAAGGGGTAGTTTACCTGCAACCTTTTACGTTTTAACAAGAGTAAAGTACTTGAAAATTTATTTAAACTTTTTGAAACAATGGTAATTGTTAAAAATAAAATAATTTTGTTGCCAGGCAATAAAATTATAATTTTTTCATTTTAATGTAATATAATATTTTTCATTTAATACAGCAATAAAAAGGCAGGTAAGACACAGCCTGGCTGTTTGGCTGAAAATGATTTTAAATATAAATCTTAGAATATGGAAGTCATGTATGGTTCTCCATACCGATATTTTCTATGGCAAACGATAACTGCCGCAAATTCAAACAGAATCAAATAATGTTTTGCATACAGCACTGATTTGTAGAGTACTCAAGACCTGTTGTTTTTGGTGAAGATCGGTTGAGGGAAAGGGGTAGTTTACCAGCCACGTTTTTTTAACAAGGGTATTTTCTATGGCAAACGATAACAGCCGCAAATTCAAACAGAATCAAATAATGTTTTGCATACAGCCCTGATTTGTAGAGTACTCACGACCTATTGTTTTTGGTGAAGATCGGTTGAGGGAAAGGGGTAGTTTACCAGCAACGGTTTTTTTTTATCAAGTGAAATTTTTTTTTTTTGCCAAACGATAACAGCCGCAAATTCAAACAGAATCAAATAATGTTTCGCATACAGCCCTGAATTGTGGAGTTCTCAAGATCTGTTGATTTTGGTGAAGATCGGTTAAGGGAAAGGGGTAGTTTACCTGTAACGTTTTCTGTTTTAACAAGGGTATTTCCTATGGCAAACGATAACAGCCGTAAATTCAAACAGAATCAAAAGACTATTTGCATACAGCCCTAGATTGTAGCGTTCTCAAGACCTATTGTTTTTGGTGAAGATCGGTTAAGGGAAAGGGGTAGTTTACCTACAACGTTTTTTTAACAAGGTTATTACTTCCATATTCCTTAAGGAATGGAAGTATGGTGATGGCAAAAAAAATCGTGTTCGAGATTATTGCAGATTCTGATTCTACTACACTCAAAACATGAAAAAAAGTCGTTTTCCGAAAAGTGTCTGTGTGTCTGTCTGTGTGTCTGTCTGTCTGTCTGTCTGTCTGTCTGTAGATTTTTTTCTATGGCAAACGATAACTGCCGCAAATTCAAACAGAAACAAATAATTTTCTGCATACAGCCCGGTTTTGCAGAGTTCTCGCGACCTATTGTTTTTGGTGAAGATCGGTTGAGGGAAAGGGGTAGTTTACCTGCAACGGTTTTTTTTTAGCAAGGGTAATTTTGTTTGTTTGGCAAACGATAACAGCCGCAAATTCAAACAGAATCAAATAATGTTTCGCATACCGCCCTGAATTGTAGAGTTCTCAAGACCTATTGTTTTTGGTGAAGATCGGTTAAGGGAAAGGGGTAGTTTACCTGTAACGTTTTATGTTTTAACAAGGGTATTTCCTATGGCAAACGATAACAGCCGCAAATTCAAACAGAATGAAAAGATTATTTGCATACAGCCCTAAATTGTAGAGTTCTCAAGACCTTTTGTTTTTGGTGAAGATCGGTTAAGGGAAAGGGGTAGTTTACATACAACGTTTTTTTAACAAGGGTATTTTCTATGGCAAACGATAACAGCCGCAAATTCAAACAGAATCAAATAATTTTCTGCATACAGCCCTGATTTGTAGAGTACTCACGACCTATTGTTTTTGGTGAAGATCGGTTGAGGGGAAGGGGTAGTTTACCAGCAACGTTTTTTATCATGCGTATTTTCTATGGCAAACGACAACTGCCGCAAATTCAAACAGAATCAAATAATTTTTTGCATACAGCCCTGATTTGTAGAGTACTCGCGACCTATTGTTTTTGGTGAAGATCGGTTGAGGGGAAGGGGTAGTTTACCTGCAACGGTTTTTTTTATCAAGGGAAATTTTTTTTTTTTGGCAAACGATAACAGCCGCAAATTCAAACAGAATCAAATAATGTTTCGCATACAGCCCTGAATTGTAGATTTCTCAAGACCTATTGTTTTTGGTGAAGATCGGTTGAGGGAAAGGGGTAGTTTACCTGCAACGTTTTTTTAACAAGGGTATTTTCTATGGCAAACGATAACAGCCGCAAATTCAAACAGAATCAAATAATGTTTTGCATACAGCCCTGATTTGTAGAGTACTCAAGACCTGTTGTTTTTGGTGAAGATCGGTTAAGGGAAAGGGGTAGTTTACCTGTAACGTTTTATTTTTTAACAAGGGTATTTCCTATGGCAAACGATAACAGCCGCAAATTCAAACAGAATCAAAAGATTATTTGCATACAGCCCTAAATTTTAGAGTTCTCAAGACCTGTTGTTTTTGGTGAAGATCGGTTGAGGGAAAGGGGTAGTTTACCTGCAACGTTTTTTTAACAAGGGTATTTTCTATGGCAAACGATAACAGCCGCAAATTCAAACAGAATCAAATAATTTTTTGCATGCTGCCCTGATTTGCAGAGTACTCGCGACCTATTGTTTTTGGTGAAGATCGGTTGAGGGAAAGGGGTAGTTTACCTACAACGTTTTTTTTTAGCAAGGGTAATTTTGTTTGTTTGGCAAACGATAACAGCCGCAAATTCAAACAGAATCAAATAATGTTTCGCATACAGGCCTGAATTGTAGAGTTCTCAAGATCTGTTGAAATTGGTGAAGATCGGTTAAGGGAAAGGGGTAGTTTACCTGTAACGTTTTATGTTTTAACAAGGGCATTTCCTATGGCAAACGATAACAGCCGCAAATTCAAACAGAATCAAAAGATTATTTGCATACAGCCCTAAATTGTAGAGTTCTCAAGACCTATTGTTTTTGGTGAAGTTCGGTTGAGGGAAAGGGGTAGTTTACCAGCAACGTTTTTTTAACAAGGGTATTTTCTATGGCAAACGATAACAGCCGCAAATTCAAACAGAATCAAATAATGTTTTGCATACAGCCCTGATTTGTAGAGTACTCAAGACTTGTTGTTTTTGGTGAAGATCGGTTAAGGGAAAGGGGTAGTTTACCTGTAACGTTTTATGTTTTAACAAGGGTATTTCCTATGGCAAACGATAACAGCCGCAAATTCAAACAGAATCAAAAGATTATTTGCATACAGCCCTAAATTGTAGAGTTCTCAAGACCTGTTGTTCTTGGTGAAGATCGGTTGAGGGAAAGGGGTAGTTTACCTGCAACGTTTTTTTAACAAGGGTATTTTCTATGGCAAACGATAACAGCCGCAAATTCAAAGAGAATCAAATAATGTTTTGCATACAGCACTGATTTGTAGAGTACTCAAGACCTGTTGTTTTTGGTGAAGATCGGTTGAGGGAAAGGGGTAGTTTACCAGCCACGTTTTTTTAACAAGGGTATTTTCTATGGCAAACGATAACAGCCGCAAATTCAAACAGAATCAAATAATGTTTTGCATACAGCCCTGATTTGTAGAGTACTCACGACCTATTGTTTTTGGTGAAGATCGGTTGAGGGAAAGGGGTAGTTTACCAGCAACGGTTTTTTTTTATCAAGTGAAATTTTTTTTTTTTGCCAAACGACAACTGCCGCAAATTCAAACAGAATCAAATAATTTTTTGCATACAGCCCTGATTTGTAGAGTACTCGCGACCTATTGTTTTTGGTGAAGATCGGTTGAGGGGAAGGGGTAGTTTACCTGCAACGGTTTTTTTTATCAAGGGAAATTTTTTTTTTTTGGCAAACGATAACAGCCGCAAATTCAAACAGAATCAAATAATGTTTCGCATACAGCCCTGAATTGTAGATTTCTCAAGACCTATTGTTTTTGGTGAAGATCGGTTGAGGGAAAGGGGTAGTTTACCTGCAACGTTTTTTTAACAAGGGTATTTTCTATGGCAAACGATAACAGCCGCAAATTCAAACAGAATCAAATAATGTTTTGCATACAGCCCTGATTTGTAGAGTACTCAAGACCTGTTGTTTTTGGTGAAGATCGGTTAAGGGAAAGGGGTAGTTTACCTGTAACGTTTTATTTTTTAACAAGGGTATTTCCTATGGCAAACGATAACAGCCGCAAATTCAAACAGAATCAAAAGATTATTTGCATACAGCCTTAGATTGTAGCGTTCTCAAGACCTATTGTTTTTGGTGAAGATCGGTTAAGGGAAAGGGGTAGTTTACCTGTAACGTTT
Source organism: Magicicada septendecula (assembly GCA_034769895.1). Classification (NCBI taxonomy): domain Eukaryota; kingdom Metazoa; phylum Arthropoda; class Insecta; order Hemiptera; family Cicadidae; genus Magicicada; species Magicicada septendecula. The sequence goes on along the minus strand of JAWRYS010000964.1, from coordinate 77,284 downwards.
TATGTTTTAACAAGGGTATTTCCTATGGCAAACGATAACAGCCGCAAATTCAAACAGAATGAAAAGATTATTTGCATACAGCCCTAAATTGTAGAGTTCTCAAGACCTTTTGTTTTTGGTGAAGATCGGTTAAGGGAAAGGGGTAGTTTACCTACAACGTTTTTTTAACAAGGGTATTTTCTATGGCAAACGATAACAGCCGCAAATTCAAACAGAATCAAATAATGTTTTGCATACAGCCCTGATTTGTAGAGTACTCAAGACTTGTTGTTTTTGGTGAAGATCGGTTAAGGGAAAGGGGTAGTTTACCTGTAACGTTTTATGTTTTAACAAGGGTATTTCCTATGGCAAACGATAACAGCCGCAAATTCAAACAGAATCAAAAGATTATTTGCATACAGCCCTAAATTGTAGAGTTCTCAAGACCTGTTGTTCTTGGTGAAGATCGGTTGAGGGAAAGGGGTAGTTTACCTGCAACGTTTTTTTAACAAGGGTATTTTCTATGGCAAACGATAACAGCCGCAAATTCAAAGAGAATCAAATAATGTTTTGCATACAGCCCTGATTTGTAGAGTACTCAAGACCTATTGTTTTTGGTGAAGATCGGTTAAGGGGAAGGGGTAGTTTACCTGCAACGTTTTTTTATCAAGCGTATTTTCTATGGCAAACGATAACAGCCGCAAATTCAAACAGAATCAAGTAATGTTTTGCATACGTCCCTGAATTGTAGAGGTCTCAATGACTTTCGATTTTGGTGAAGATCGGTTAAGGGGAAGGGGTAGTTTACCTGCAACCTTTTACGTTTTAACAAGAGTAAAGTACTTGAAAATTTATTTAAACTTTTTGAAACAATGGTAATTGTTAAAAATAAAATAATTTTGTTGCCAGGCAATAAAATTATAATTTTTTCATTTTAATGTAATATAATATTTTTCATTTAATACAGCAATAAAAAGGCAGGTAAGACACAGCCTGGCTGTTTGGCTGAAAATGATTTTAAATATAAATCTTAGAATATGGAAGTCATGTATGGTTCTCCATACCGATATTTTTCTATGGCAAACGATAACAGCCGCAAATTCAAACAGAATCAAATAATGTTTTGCATACAGCCCTGATTTGTAGAGTACTCAAGACCTGTTGTTTTTGGTGAAGATCGGTTGAGGGAAAGGGGTAGTTTACCAGCCACGTTTTTTTAACAAGGGTATTTTCTATGGCAAACGATAACAGCCGCAAATTCAAACAGAATCAAAGAATGTTTTGCATACAGCCCTGATTTGTTGAGTACTCAAGACCTGTTGTTTTTTGGTGAAGATCGGTTAAGGGGAAGGGGTAGTTTACCTGCAACGTTTTTTTATCAAGCGTATTTTCTATGGCAAACGATAACAGCCGCAAATTCAAACAGAATCAAATAATGTTTTGCATACGTCCTTGAATTGTAGAGGTCTCAATGACTTTCGATTTTGGTGAAGATCGGTTAAGGGGAAGGGGTAGTTTACCTGCAACCTTTTACGTTTTAAAGTAAAAGTACGAATAAAGTACTTGAAAATTTATTTAAAATTTTTGAAACAATGGTAATTGTTAAAAATAAAATAATTTTGTTGCCAGGCAATAAAATTATAATTTTTTCATTTTAATGTAATATAATATTTTTCATTTAATACAGCAATAAAAAGGCAGGTAAGACACAGCCTGGCTGTTTGGTTGAAAATGATCTTAAATATAAATCTTAGAATATGGAAGTCATGTATGGTTCTCCATACCGATATTTTTCTATGGCAAACGATAACAGCCGCAAATTCAAACAGAATCAAATAATGTTTTGCATACTGCCCTGATTTGTAGAGTACTCAAGACCTTTTGTTTTTGGTGAAGATCGGTTGAGGGAAAGGGGTAGTTTACCAGCAACGGTTTTTTATCAAGCGTATTTTCTATGGCAAACGATAACAGCTGCAAAGTCAAACAGAATCAAGTAATTTTTTGCATACGTCCCTGAATTGTAGAGGTCTCAATGTCTTTCGATTTTGGTGCAGATCGGTTAAGGGGAAGGGGTAGTTTACCTGCAACCTTTTACGTTTTAACAAGAGTAAAGTACTTGAAAATTTATTTTAACTTTTTGAAACAATGGTAATTGTTAAAAATAAAATAATTTTGTGCCAGGCAATAAAATTATAATTTTTTCATTTTAATGTAATATAATATTTTTCATTTAATACAGCAATAAAAGGGCAGGTAAGACACAGCCTGGCTGTTTGGCTGAAAATGATTTTAAATATAAATATTAGAATATGGAAGTCATGTATGGTTCTCCATACCGATATTTTTTTTTGGTAAATGATAACAGCCGCAAATTCAAACAGAATCATATAATATTTTGCATACAGCCCTGTACTGTAGAGTTCTCAATACCTATTGGTGTTGGTGAAGATCGGTTAAGGGAAAGGGGTAGTTTACCAGCAACGATTTTTTAACAAGGGTATTTTCTATGGCAAACGATAACAGCCGCAAATTCAAACAGAATCAAATAATGTTCTGCATACAGCCTTTATTTATGGAGTACTAAATACCTGTTGTTTTTGGTGAAGATCGGTTAAGGGGAAGGGGTAGTTTACCGGCAACGTTTTTTTATCAAGCGTATTTTCTATGGCAAACGATAACTGCCGCAAATTTAAACAGAATCAAATAATTTTTTGTATACGTCCCTGAATTATAGAGGTCTCAAGGACTTTCGATTTTGGTGAAGATCGGTTAGGGGGAAGGGGTAGTTTACCTGCAACCTTTTACGTTTTAACAAGAGTAAAGTACTTGAAAATTTATTTAAACTTTTTCAAACAATGGTAATTGTTAAAAATAAAATAATTTTGTTGCCAGGCAATAAAATTAAAATTTTTTCATTTTAATGTAAATCATGTATAAGAGAAAACATATCGCGCTTGGCAGGCGATATTAAGATTTAAATATAAATCTTAGAATATGGAAGTCATGTATGGTTCTCCATACCGATATTTTACTTCCATATTCCTTAAGGAATGGAAGTATGGTGATGGCAAAAAAAATCGTGTTCCAGATTATTGCAGATTCTGATTCTACTACACTCAAAATATGAAAAAAATTCGTTTTCCAAAAAGTGTCTGTGTGTCTGTCTGTCTGTCTGTCTGTCTTCTGTGTGTCTGTCTGTCTGTCTGTGTGTCTATAGATTTTTTTTCTATGGCAAACGATAACTGCCGCAAATTCAAACAGAATCAAATAATTTTTTGCATGCAGCCCTGATTTGCAGAGTACTCGCGACCTATTGTTTTTGGTGAAGATCGGTTGAGGGAAAGGGGTAGTTTACCGGCAACGGTTTTTTTTTAGCAAGGGTAATTTTGTTTGTTTGGCAAACGATAGCAGCCGCAAATTCAAACAGAATCAAATAATGTTTCGCACACAGTCCTGAATTGTTGCGTTCTCAAGGTCTGTTGATTTTGGTGAAGATCGGTTGAGGGAAAGGGGTAGTTTACCTGTAACGTTTTATGTTTTAACAAGGGTATTTCCTATGGCAAACGATAACAGCCGCAAATTCAAACAGAATCAAAAGATTATTTGCATACAGCCCTAAATTGTAGAGTTCTCAAGACCTATTGTTTTTGGTGAAGTTCGGTTGAGGGAAAGGGGTAGTTTACTTGCAACGTTTTTTTAACAAGGGTATTTTCTATGGCAAACGATAACAGCCGCAAATTTAAACAGAATCAAATAATGTTTTGCATACAGCCCTGATTTGTAGAGTACTCAAGATCTTTGTTTTTGGTGAAGATCGGTTAAGGGAAAGGGGTAGTTTACCAGTAACGTTTTATGTTTTAACAAGGGTATTTCCTATGGCAAACGATAACAGCCGCAAATTCAAACAGAATCAAAAGATTATTTGCATACAGCCCTAATATGTAGAGTTCTCAAGACCTTTCGTTTTTGGTGAAGATCGGTTGAGGGAAAGGGGTAGTTTACCTGCAACGTTTTTTTTAACAAGGCTATTACTTCCATATTCCTTAAGGAATGGAAGTATGGTGATGGCAAAAAAAATCGTGTTCGAGATTATTGCAGATTCTGATTCTACTACACTCAAAACATGAAAAAAAGTCGTTTTCCGAAAAGTGTCTGTGTGTCTGTCTGTGTGTCTGTCTGTCTGTCTGTCTGTAGATTTTTTTCTATGGCAAACGATAACTGCCGCAAATTCAAACAGAATCAAATAATTTTCTGCATACAGCCCGGTTTTGCAGAGTTCTCGCGACCTATTGTTTTTGGTGAAGATCGGTTGAGGGAAAGGGGTAGTTTACCTGCAACGGTTTTTTTTTAGCAAGGGTAATTTTGTTTGTTTGGCAAACGATAACAGCCGCAAATTCAAACAGAATCAAATAATGTTTCGCATACAGCCCTGAATTGTAGAGTTCTCAAGACCTATTGTTTTTGGTGAAGATCGGTTAAGGGAAAGGGGTAGTTTACCAGTAACGTTTTATGTTTTAACAAGGGTATTTCCTATGGCAAACGATAACAGCCGCAAATTCAAACAGAATGAAAAGATTATTTGCATACAGCCCTAAATTGTAGAGTTCTCAAGACCTTTTGTTTTTGGTGAAGATCGGTTAAGGGAAAGGGGTAGTTTACCTACAACGTTTTTTTAACAAGGGTATTTTCTATGGCAAACGATAACAGCCGCAAATTCAAACAGAATCAAATAATTTTCTGCATACAGCCCTGATTTGTAGAGTACTCAAGACCTATTGTTTTTGGTGAAGATCGGTTGAGGGGAAGGGGTAGTTTACCAGCAACGTTTTTTATCATGCGTATTTTCTATGGCAAACGACAACTGCCGCAAATTCAAACAGAATCAAATAATTTTTTGCATACAGCCCTGATTTGTAGAGTTCTCGCGACGTATTGTTTTTGGTGAAGATCGGTTGAGGGGAAGGGGTAGTTTACCTGCAACGGTTTTTTTTATCAAGGGAAATTTTTTTTTTTGGCAAACGATAACAGCCGCAAATTCAAACAGAATCAAATAATGTTTCGCATACAGGCCTGAATTGTAGAGTTCTCAAGATCTGTTGATTTTGGTGAAGATCGGTTAAGGGAAAGGGGTAGTTTACCTGTAACGTTTTATGTTTTAACAAGGGCATTTCCTATGGCAAAGGATAACAGCCGCAAATTCAAACAGAATCAAAAGATTATTTGCATACAGCCCTAAATTGTAGAGTTCTCAAGACCTATTGTTTTTGGTGAAGTTCGGTTGAGGGAAAGGGGTAGTTTACCTGCAACGTTTTTTTTAACAAGGGTATTTTCTATGGCAAACGATAACAGCCGCAAATTCAAACAGAATCAAATAATGTTTTGCATACAGCCCTGATTTGTAGAGTACTCAAGACTTGTTGTTTTTGGTGAAGATCGGTTAAGGGAAAGGGGTAGTTTACCGGTAACGTTTTATGTTTTAACAAGGGTATTTCCTATGGCAAACGATAACAGCCGAAAATTCAAACAGAATCAAAAGATTATTTGCATACAGCCCTAAATTGTAGAGTTCTCAAGACCTGTTGTTCTTGGTGAAGATCGGTTGAGGGAAAGGGGTAGTTTACCTGCAACGTTTTTTTAACAAGGGTATTTTCTATGGCAAACGATAACAGCCGCAAATTCAAAGAGAATCAAATAATGTTTTGCATACAGCCCTGATTTGTAGAGTACTCAAGACCTATTGTTTTTGGTGAAGATCGGTTAAGGGGAAGGGGTAGTTTACCTGCAACGTTTTTTTATCAAGCGTATTTTCTATGGCAAACGATAACAGCCGCAAATTCAAACAGAATCAAGTAATGTTTTGCATACGTCCCTGAATTGTAGAGGTCTCAATGACTTTCGATTTTGGTGAAGATCGGTTAAGGGGAAGGGGTAGTTTACCTGCAACCTTTTACGTTTTAACAAGAGTAAAGTACTTGAAAATTTATTTAAACTTTTTGAAACAATGGTAATTGTTAAAAATAAAATAATTTTGTTGCCAGGCAATAAAATTATAATTTTTTCATTTTAATGTAATATAATATTTTTCATTTAATACAGCAATAAAAAGGCAGGTAAGACACAGCCTGGCTGTTTGGCTGAAAATGATTTTAAATATAAATCTTAGAATATGGAAGTCATGTATGGTTCTCCATACCGATATTTTCTATGGCAAACGATAACTGCCGCAAATTCAAACAGAATCAAATAATGTTTTGCATACAGCACTGATTTGTAGAGTACTCAAGACCTGTTGTTTTTGGTGAAGATCGGTTGAGGGAAAGGGGTAGTTTACCAGCCACGTTTTTTTAACAAGGGTATTTTCTATGGCAAACGATAACAGCCGCAAATTCAAACAGAATCAAATAATGTTTTGCATACAGCCCTGATTTGTAGAGTACTCACGACCTATTGTTTTTGGTGAAGATCGGTTGAGGGAAAGGGGTAGTTTACCAGCAACGGTTTTTTTTTATCAAGTGAAATTTTTTTTTTTTGCCAAACGATAACAGCCGCAAATTCAAACAGAATCAAATAATGTTTCGCATACAGCCCTGAATTGTGGAGTTCTCAAGATCTGTTGATTTTGGTGAAGATCGGTTAAGGGAAAGGGGTAGTTTACCTGTAACGTTTTCTGTTTTAACAAGGGTATTTCCTATGGCAAACGATAACAGCCGTAAATTCAAACAGAATCAAAAGACTATTTGCATACAGCCCTAGATTGTAGCGTTCTCAAGACCTATTGTTTTTGGTGAAGATCGGTTAAGGGAAAGGGGTAGTTTACCTACAACGTTTTTTTAACAAGGTTATTACTTCCATATTCCTTAAGGAATGGAAGTATGGTGATGGCAAAAAAAATCGTGTTCGAGATTATTGCAGATTCTGATTCTACTACACTCAAAACATGAAAAAAAGTCGTTTTCCGAAAAGTGTCTGTGTGTCTGTCTGTGTGTCTGTCTGTCTGTCTGTCTGTCTGTCTGTAGATTTTTTTCTATGGCAAACGATAACTGCCGCAAATTCAAACAGAAACAAATAATTTTCTGCATACAGCCCGGTTTTGCAGAGTTCTCGCGACCTATTGTTTTTGGTGAAGATCGGTTGAGGGAAAGGGGTAGTTTACCTGCAACGGTTTTTTTTTAGCAAGGGTAATTTTGTTTGTTTGGCAAACGATAACAGCCGCAAATTCAAACAGAATCAAATAATGTTTCGCATACCGCCCTGAATTGTATAGTTCTCAAGACCTATTGTTTTTGGTGAAGATCGGTTAAGGGAAAGGGGTAGTTTACCTGTAACGTTTTATGTTTTAACAAGGGTATTTCCTATGGCAAACGATAACAGCCGCAAATTCAAACAGAATGAAAAGATTATTTGCATACAGCCCTAAATTGTAGAGTTCTCAAGACCTTTTGTTTTTGGTGAAGATCGGTTAAGGGAAAGGGGTAGTTTACCTACAACGTTTTTTTAACAAGGGTATTTTCTATGGCAAACGATAACAGCCGCAAATTCAAACAGAATCAAATAATTTTCTGCATACAGCCCTGATTTGTAGAGTACTCAAGACCTGTTGTTTTTGGTGAAGATCGGTTGAGGGGAAGGGGTAGTTTACCAGCAACGTTTTTTATCATGCGTATTTTCTATGGCAAACGACAACTGCCGCAAATTCAAACAGAATCAAATAATTTTTTGCATACAGCCCTGATTTGTAGAGTACTCGCGACCTATTGTTTTTGGTGAAGATCGGTTGAGGGGAAGGGGTAGTTTACCTGCAACGGTTTTTTTTATCAAGGGAAATTTTTTTTTTTTGGCAAACGATAACAGCCGCAAATTCAAACAGAATCAAATAATGTTTCGCATACAGCCCTGAATTGTAGATTTCTCAAGACCTATTGTTTTTGGTGAAGATCGGTTGAGGGAAAGGGGTAGTTTACCTGCAACGTTTTTTTAACAAGGGTATTTTCTATGGCAAACGATAACAGCCGCAAATTCAAACAGAATCAAATAATGTTTTGCATACAGCCCTGATTTGTAGAGTACTCAAGACCTGTTGTTTTTGGTGAAGATCGGTTAAGGGAAAGGGGTAGTTTACCTGTAACGTTTTATTTTTTAACAAGGGTATTTCCTATGGCAAACGATAACAGCCGCAAATTCAAACAGAATCAAAAGATTATTTGCATACAGCCCTAAATTTTAGAGTTCTCAAGACCTGTTGTTTTTGGTGAAGATCGGTTGAGGGAAAGGGGTAGTTTACCTGCAACGTTTTTTTAACAAGGGTATTTTCTATGGCAAACGATAACAGCCGCAAATTCAAACAGAATCAAATAATTTTTTGCATGCTGCCCTGATTTGCAGAGTACTCGCGACCTATTGTTTTTGGTGAAGATCGGTTGAGGGAAAGGGGTAGTTTACCTACAACGTTTTTTTTTTAGCAAGGGTAATTTTGTTTGTTTGGCAAACGATAACAGCCGCAAATTCAAACAGAATCAAATAATGTTTCGCATACAGGCCTGAATTGTAGAGTTCTCAAGATCTGTTGAAATTGGTGAAGATCGGTTAAGGGAAAGGGGTAGTTTACCTGTAACGTTTTATGTTTTAACAAGGGCATTTCCTATGGCAAACGATAACAGCCGCAAATTCAAACAGAATCAAAAGATTATTTGCATACAGCCCTAAATTGTAGAGTTCTCAAGACCTATTGTTTTTGGTGAAGTTCGGTTGAGGGAAAGGGGTAGTTTACCAGCAACGTTTTTTTAACAAGGGTATTTTCTATGGCAAACGATAACAGCCGCAAATTCAAACAGAATCAAATAATGTTTTGCATACAGCCCTGATTTGTAGAGTACTCAAGACTTTTTGTTTTTGGTGAAGATCGGTTAAGGGAAAGGGGTAGTTTACCTGTAACGTTTTATGTTTTAACAAGGGTATTTCCTATGGCAAACGATAACAGCCGCAAATTCAAACAGAATCAAAAGATTATTTGCATACAGCCCTAAATTGTAGAGTTCTCAAGACCTGTTGTTCTTGGTGAAGATCGGTTGAGGGAAAGGGGTAGTTTACCTGCAACGTTTTTTTAACAAGGGTATTTTCTATGGCAAACGATAACAGCCGCAAATTCAAAGAGAATCAAATAATGTTTTGCATACAGCACTGATTTGTAGAGTACTCAAGACCTGTTGTTTTTGGTGAAGATCGGTTGAGGGAAAGGGGTAGTTTACCAGCCACGTTTTTTTAACAAGGGTATTTTCTATGGCAAACGATAACAGCCGCAAATTCAAACAGAATCAAATAATGTTTTGCATACAGCCCTGATTTGTAGAGTACTCACGACCTATTGTTTTTGGTGAAGATCGGTTGAGGGAAAGGGGTAGTTTACCAGCAACGGTTTTTTTTTATCAAGTGAAATTTTTTTTTTTTGCCAAACGATAACAGCCGCAAATTCAAACAGAATCAAATAATGTTTCGCATACAGCCCTGAATTGTGGAGTTCTCAAGATCTGTTGATTTTGGTGAAGATCGGTTAAGGGAAAGGGGTAGTTTACCTGTAACGTTTTCTGTTTTAACAAGGGTATTTCCTATGGCAAACGATAACAGCCGTAAATTCAAACAGAATCAAAAGATTATTTGCATACAGCCCTAGATTGTAGCGTTCTCAAGACCTATTGTTTTTGGTGAAGATCGGTTAAGGGAAAGGGGTAGTTTACCTACAACGTTTTTTTAACAAGGTTATTACTTCCATATTCCTTAAGGAATGGAAGTATGGTGATGGCAAAAAAAATCGTGTTCGAGATTATTGCAGATTCTGATTCTACTACACTCAAAACATGAAAAAAAGTCGTTTTCCGAAAAGTGTCTGTGTGTCTGTCTGTGTGTCTGTCTGTCTGTCTGTCTGTCTGTCTGTAGATTTTTTTCTATGGCAAACGATAACTGCCGCAAATTCAAACAGAATCAAATAATTTTCTGCATACAGCCCGGTTTTGCAGAGTTCTCGCGACCTATTGTTTTTGGTGAAGATCGGTTGAGGGAAAGGGGTAGTTTACCTGCAACGGTTTTTTTTTAGCAAGGGTAATTTTGTTTGTTTGGCAAACGATAACAGCCGCAAATTCAAACAGAATCAAATAATGTTTCGCATACCGCCCTGAATTGTAGAGTTCTCAAGACCTATTGTTTTTGGTGAAGATCGGTTAAGGGAAAGGGGTAGTTTACCTGTAACGTTTTATGTTTTAACAAGGGTATTTCCTATGGCAAACGATAACAGCCGCAAATTCAAACAGAATGAAAAGATTATTTGCATACAGCCCTAAATTGTAGAGTTCTCAAGACCTTTTGTTTTTGGTGAAGATCGGTTAAGGGAAAGGGGTAGTTTACCTACAACGTTTTTTTAACAAGGGTATTTTCTATGGCAAACGATAACAGCCGCAAATTCAAACAGAATCAAATAATTTTCTGCATACAGCCCTGATTTGTAGAGTACTCAAGACCTATTGTTTTTGGTGAAGATCGGTTGAGGGGAAGGGGTAGTTTACCAGCAACGTTTTTTATCATGCGTATTTTCTATGGCAAACGACAACTGCCGCAAATTCAAACAGAATCAAATAATTTTTTGCATACAGCCCTGATTTGTAGAGTACTCGCGACCTATTGTTTTTGGTGAAGATCGGTTGAGGGGAAGGGGTAGTTTACCTGCAACGGTTTTTTTTATCAAGGGAAATTTTTTTTTTTTGGCAAACGATAACAGCCGCAAATTCAAACAGAATCAAATAATGTTTCGCATACAGCCCTGAATTGTAGATTTCTCAAGACCTATTGTTTTTGGTGAAGATCGGTTGAGGGAAAGGGGTAGTTAACCTGCAACGTTTTTTTAACAAGGGTATTTTCTATGGCAAACGATAACAGCCGCAAATTCAAACAGAATCAAATAATGTTTTGCATACAGCCCTGATTTGTAGAGTACTCAAGACCTGTTGTTTTTGGTGAAGATCGGTTAAGGGAAAGGGGTAGTTTACCTGTAACGTTTTATTTTTTAACAAGGGTATTTCCTATGGCAAACGATAACAGCCGCAAATTCAAACAGAATCAAAAGATTATTTGCATACAGCCCTAAATTTTAGAGTTCTCAAGACCTGTTGTTTTTGGTGAAGATCGGTTGAGGGAAAGGGGTAGTTTACCTGCAACGTTTTTTTAACAAGGGTATTTTCTATGGCAAACGATAACAGCCGCAAATTCAAACAGAATCAAATAATTTTCTGCATGCTGCCCTGATTTGCAGAGTACTCGCGACCTGTTGTTTTTGGTGAAGATCGGTTGAGGGAAAGGGGTAGTTTACCTACAACGTTTTTTTTTTTGCAAGGGTAATTTTGTTTGTTTGGCAAACGATAACAGCCGCAAATTCAAACAGAATCAAATAATGTTTCGCATACAGGCCTGAATTGTAGAGTTCTCAAGATCTTTTGAAATTGGTGAAGATCGGTTAAGGGAAAGGGGTAGTTTACCTGTAACGTTTTATGTTTTAACAAGGGCATTTCCTATGGCAAACGATAACAGCCGCAAATTCAAACAGAATCAAAAGATTATTTGCATACAGCCCTAAATTGTAGAGTTCTCAAGACCTATTGTTTTTGGTGAAGTTCGGTTGAGGGAAAGGGGTAGTTTACCAGCAACGTTTTTTTAACAAGGGTATTTTCTATGGCAAACGATAACAGCCGCAAATTCAAACAGAATCAAATAATGTTTTGCATACAGCCCTGATTTGTAGAGTACTCAAGACTTTTTGTTTTTGGTGAAGATCGGTTAAGGGAAAGGGGTAGTTTACCTGTAACGTTTTATGTTTTAACAAGGGTATTTCCTATGGCAAACGATAACAGCCGCAAATTCAAACAGAATCAAAAGATTATTTGCATACAGCCCTAAATTGTAGAGTTCTCAAGACCTGTTGTTCTTGGTGAAGATCGGTTGAGGGAAAGGGGTAGTTTACCTGCAACGTTTTTTTAACAAGGGTATTTTCTATGGCAAACGATAACAGCCGCAAATTCAAAGAGAATCAAATAATGTTTTGCATACAGCACTGATTTGTAGAGTACTCAAGACCTGTTGTTTTTGGTGAAGATCGGTTGAGGGAAAGGGGTAGTTTACCAGCCACGTTTTTTTAACAAGGGTATTTTCTATGGCAAACGATAACAGCCGCAAATTCAAACAGAATCAAATAATGTTTTGCATACAGCCCTGATTTGTAGAGTACTCACGACCTATTGTTTTTGGTGAAGATCGGTTGAGGGAAAGGGGTAGTTTACCAGCAACGGTTTTTTTTATCAAGTGAAATTTTTTTTTTTGCCAAACGATAACAGCCGCAAATTCAAACAGAATCAAATAATGTTTCGCATACAGCCCTGAATTGTGGAGTTCTCAAGATCTGTTGATTTTGGTGAAGATCGGTTAAGGGAAAGGGGTAGTTTACCTGTAACGTTTTCTGTTTTAACAAGGGTATTTCCTATGGCAAACGATAACAGCCGTAAATTCAAACAGAATCAAAAGATTATTTGCATACAGCCCTAGATTGTAGCGTTCTCAAGACCTATTGTTTTTGGTGAAGATCGGTTAAGGGAAAGGGGTAGTTTACCTACAACGTTTTTTTAACAAGGTTATTACTTCCATATTCCTTAAGGAATGGAAGTATGGTGATGGCAAAAAAAATCGTGTTCGAGATTATTGCAGATTCTGATTCTACTACACTCAAAACATGAAAAAAAGTCGTTTTCCGAAAAGTGTCTGTGTGTCTGTCTGTGTGTCTGTCTGTCTGTCTGTCTGTCTGTCTGTAGATTTTTTTCTATGGCAAACGATAACTGCCGCAAATTCAAACAGAATCAAATAATTTTCTGCATACAGCCCGGTTTTGCAGAGTTCTCGCGACCTATTGTTTTTGGTGAAGATCGGTTGAGGGAAAGGGGTAGTTTACCTGCAACGGTTTTTTTTTAGCAAGGGTAATTTTGTTTGTTTGGCAAACGATAACAGCCGCAAATTCAAACAGAATCAAATAATGTTTCGCATACCGCCCTGAATTGTAGAGTTCTTAAGACCTATTGTTTTTGGTGAAGATCGGTTAAGGGAAAGGGGTAGTTTACCTGTAACGTTTTATGTTTTAACAAGGGTATTTCCTATGGCAAACGATAACAGCCGCAAATTCAAACAGAATGAAAAGATTATTTGCATACAGCCCTAAATTGTAGAGTTCTCAAGACCTTTTGTTTTTGGTGAAGATCGGTTAAGGGAAAGGGGTAGTTTACCTACAACGTTTTTTTAACAAGGGTATTTTCTATGGCAAACGATAACAGCCGCAAATTCAAACAGAATCAAATAATTTTCTGCATACAGCCCTGATTTGTAGAGTACTCAAGACCTATTGTTTTTGGTGAAGATCGGTTGAGGGGAAGGGGTAGTTTACCAGCAACGTTTTTTATCATGCGTATTTTCTATGGCAAACGACAACTGCCGCAAATTCAAACAGAATCAAATAATTTTTTGCATACAGCCCTGATTTGTAGAGTACTCAAGACCTGTTGTTTTTGGTGAAGATCGGTTAAGGGAAAGGGGTAGTTTACCTGTAACGTTTTATTTTTTAACAAGGGTATTTCCTATGGCAAACGATAACAGCCGCAAATTCAAACAGAATCAAAAGATTATTTGCATACAGCCCTAAATTTTAGAGTTCTCAAGACCTGTTGTTTTTGGTGAAGATCGGTTGAGGGAAAGGGGTAGTTTACCTGCAACGTTTTTTTAACAAGGGTATTTTCTATGGCAAACGATAACAGCCGCAAATTCAAACAGAATAAAATAATTTTTTGCATGCTGCCCTGATTTGCAGAGTACTCGCGACCTATTGTTTTTGGTGAAGATCGGTTGAGGGAAAGGGGTAGTTTACCTACAACGTTTTTTTTTTAGCAAGGGTAATTTTGTTTGTTTGGCAAACGATAACAGCCGCAAATTCAAACAGAATCAAATAATGTTTCGCATACCGGCCTGAATTGTCGAGTTCTCAAGATCTGTTGAAATTGGTGAAGATCGGTTAAGGGAAAGGGGTAGTTTACCTGTAACGTTTTATGTTTTAACAAGGGCATTTCCTATGGCAAACGATAACAGCCGCAAATTCAAACAGAATCAAAAGATTATTTGCATACAGCCCTAAATTGTAGAGTTCTCAAGACCTATTGTTTTTGGTGAAGTTCGGTTGAGGGAAAGGGGTAGTTTACCTGCAACGTTTTTTTAACAAGGGTATTTTCTATGGCAAACGATAACAGCCGCAAATTCAAACAGAATCAAATAATGTTTTGCATACAGCCCTGATTTGTAGAGTACTCAAGACTTGTTGTTTTTGGTGAAGATCGGTTAAGGGAAAGGGGTAGTTTACCTGTAACGTTTTATGTTTTAACAAGGGTATTTCCTATGGCAAACGATAACAGCCGCAAATTCAAACAGAATCAAAAGATTATTTGCATACAGCCCTAAATTGTAGAGTTCTCAAGACCTGTTGTTCTTGGTGAAGATCGGTTGAGGGAAAGGGGTAGTTTACCTGCAACGTTTTTTTAACAAGGGTATTTTCTATGGCAAACGATAACAGCCGCAAATTCAAAGAGAATCAAATAATGTTTTGCATACAGCCCTGATTTGTAGAGTACTCAAGACCTATTGTTTTTGGTGAAGATCGGTTAAGGGGAAGGGGTAGTTTACCTGCAACGTTTTTTTATCAAGCGTATTTTCTATGGCAAACGATAACAGCCGCAAATGCAATCAGAATCAAGTAATGTTTTGCATACGTCCCTGAATTGTAGAGGTCTCAATGACTTTCGATTTTGGTGAAGATCGGTTAAGGGGAAGGGGTAGTTTACCTGCAACCTTTTACGTTTTAACAAGAGTAAAGTACTTGAAAATTTATTTAAACTTTTTGAAACAATGGTAATTGTTAAAAATAAAATAATTTTGTTGCCAGGCAATAAAATTATAATTTTTTCATTTTAATGTAATATAATATTTTTCATTTAATACAGCAATAAAAAGGCAGGTAAGACACAGCCTGGCTGTTTGGCTGAAAATGATTTTAAATATAAATCTTAGAATATGGAAGTCATGTATGGTTCTCCATACCGATATTTTTCTATGGCAAACGATAACAGCCGCAAATTCAAACAGAATCAAATAATGTTTTGCATACAGCCCTGATTTGTAGAGTACTCAAGACCTGTTGTTTTTGGTGAAGATCGGTTGAGGGAAAGGGGTAGTTTACCAGCCACGTTTTTTTAACAAGGGTATTTTCTATGGCAAACGATAACAGCCGCAAATTCAAACAGAATCAAAGAATGTTTTGCATACAGCCCTGATTTGTTGAGTACTCAAGACCTGTTGTTTTTTGGTGAAGATCGGTTAAGGGGAAGGGGTAGTTTACCTGCAACGTTTTTTTATCAAGCGTATTTTCTATGGCAAACGATAACAGCCGCAAATTCAAACAGAATCAAATAATTTTTTGCATACGTCCTTGAATTGTAGAGGTCTCAATGACTTTCGATTTTGGTGAAGATCGGTTAAGGGGAAGGGGTAGTTTACCTGCAACCTTTTACGTTTTAACAAGAGTAAAGTACTTGAAAATTTATTTAAACTTTTTGAAACAATGGTAATTGTTAAAAATAAAATAATTTTGTTGCCAGGCAATAAAATTATAATTTTTTCATTTTAATGTAATATAATATTTTTCATTTAATACAGCAATAAAAAGGCAGGTAAGACACAGCCTGGCTGTTTGGCTGAAAATGATTTTAAATATAAATCTTAGAATATGGAAGTCATGTATGGTTCTCCATACCGATATTTTTCTATGGCAAACGATAACAGCCGCAAATTCAAACAGAATCAAATAATGTTTTGCATACAGCCCTGATTTGTAGAGTACTCAAGACCTGTTGTTTTTGGTGAAGATCGGTTGAGGGAAAGGGGTAGTTTACCAGCAACGGTTTTTTATCAAGCGTATTTTCTATGGCAAACGATAACAGCTGCAAAGTCAAACAGAATCAAGTAATTTTTTGCATACGTCCCTGAATTGTAGAGGTCTCAATGTCTTTCGATTTTGGTGCAGATCGGTTAAGGGGAAGGGGTAGTTTACCTGCAACCTTTTACGTTTTAACAAGAGTAAAGTACTTGAAAATTTATTTTAACTTTTTGAAACAATGGTAATTGTTAAAAATAAAATAATTTTGTGCCAGGCAATAAAATTATAATTTTTTCATTTTAATGTAATATAATATTTTTCATTTAATACAGCAATAAAAGGGCAGGTAAGACACAGCCTGGCTGTTTGGCTGAAAATGATTTTAAATATAAATATTAGAATATGGAAGTCATGTATGGTTCTCCATACCGATATTTTTCTATGGTAAATGATAACAGCCGCAAATTCAAACAGAATCATATAATATTTTGCATACAGCCCTGTACTGTAGAGTTCTCAATACCTATTGGTGTTGGTGAAGATCGGTTAAGGGAAAGGGGTAGTTTACCAGCAACGATTTTTTAACAAGGGTATTTTCTATGGCAAACGATAACAGCCGCAAATTCTAACAGAATCAAATAATGTTTTGCATACAGCCCTTATTTGTAGAGTACTAAAGACCTGTTGTTTTTGGTGAAGATCGGTTAAGGGGAAGGGGTAGTTTACCTGCAACGTTTTTTTATCAAGCGTATTTTCTATGGCAAACGATAACTGCCGCAAATTAAAACAGAATCAAATAATTTTTTGCATACGTCCCTGAATTATAGAGGTCTCATGGACTTTCGATTTTGGTGAAGATCGGTTAAGGGGAAGGGGTAGTTTACCAGCAACCTTTTACGTTTTAACAAGAGTAAAGTACTTGAAAATTTATTTAAACTTTTTCAAACAATGGTAATTGTTAAAAATAAAATAATTTTGTTGCCAGGCAATAAAATTAAAATTTTTTCATTTTAATGTAAATCATGTATAAGAGAAAGCATATCGCGCTTGGCAGGCGATATTAAGATTTAAATATAAATCTTAGAATATGGAAGTCATGTATGGTTCTCCATACCGATATTTTACTTCCATATTCCTTAAGGAATGGAAGTATGGTGATGGCAAAAAAAATCGTGTTCGAGATTATTGCAGATTCTGATTCTACTACACTCAAAATATGAAAAAAAGTCGTTTTCCGAAAAGTGTCTGTGTGTGTGTCTGTCTGTCTGTCTCTCTGTCTGTGTGTCTGTCTGTGTGTCTTTAGATTTTTTTCTACGGCAAACGATAACTGCCGCAAGTTCAAACAGAATCAAATAATTTTTTGCATGCAGCCCTGACTTGCAGAGTACTCGCGACCTATTGTTTTTGGTGAAGATCGGTTGAGGGAAAGGGGTAGTTTACCGGCAACGGTTTTTTTTTAGCAAGGGTAATTTTGTTTGTTTGGCAAACGATAGCAGCCGCAAATTCAAACAGAATCAAATAATGTTTCGCACACGGCCCTGAATTGTTGAGTTCTCAAGATCTGTTGATTGTGGTGAAGATCGGTTGAGGGAAAGGGGTAGTTTACCTGTAACGTTTTATGTTTTAACAAGGGTATTTCCTATGGCAAACGATAACAGCCGCAAATTCAAACAGAATCAAAAGATTATTTGCATACAGCCCTAAATTGTAGAGTTCTCAAGACCTATTGTTTTTGGTGAAGTTCGGTTTAGGGAAAGGGGTAGTTTACTTGCAACGTTTTTTTAACAAGGGTATTTTCTATGGCAAACGATAACAGCCGCAAATTCAAACAGAATCAAATAATGTTTTGCATACAGCCCTGGTTTGTAGAGTACTCAAGACCTATTGTTTTTGGTGAAGATCGGTTAAGGGAAAGGGGTAGTTTACCTGTAACGTTTTATGTTTTAACAAGGGTATTTCCTATGGCAAACGATAACAGCCGCAAATTCAAACAGAATCAAAAGATTATTTGCATACAGCCCTAATTTGTAGAGTTCTCAAGACCTTTTGTTTTTGGTGAAGATCGGTTGAGGGAAAGGGGTAGTTTACTTGCAACGTTTTTTTAACAAGGCTATTTTCTATGGCAAACGATAACAGCCGCAAATTCAAACAGAATCAAATAATGTTTTGCATACAGCCCTGATTTGTAGAGTACTCAAGACCTTTTGTTTTTGGTGAAGATCGGTTGAGGGAATGGGGTAGTTTACCAGCAACGGTTTTTTATCAAGCGTATTTTCTATGGCAAACGATAACAGCCGCAAATTCAAACAGAATCAAGTAATTTTTTGCATACGTCCCTGAATTGTAGAGGTCTCAATGTCTTTCGATTTTGGTGCAGATCGGTTAAGGGGAAGGGGTAGTTTACCTGCAACCTTTTACGTTTTAACAAGAGTAAAGTACTTGAAAATTTATTTAAACTTTTTGAAACAATGGTAATTGTTAAAAATAAAATAATTTTGTGCCAGGCAATAAAATTATAATTTTTTCATTTTAATGTAATATAATATTTTTCATTTAATACAGCAATAAAAGGGCAGGTAAGACACAGCCTGGCTGTTTGGCTGAAAATGATTTTAAATATAAATATTAGAATATGGAAGTCATGTATGGTTCTCCATACCGATATTTTTCTATGGTAAATGATAACAGCCGCAAATTCAAACAGAATCATATAATATTTTGCATACAGCCCTGTACTGTAGAGTTCTCAATACCTATTGGTGTTGGTGAAGTTCGGTTAAGGGAAAGGGGTAGTTTACCAGCAACGTTTTTTTAACATGGGTATTTTCTATGGCAAACGATAACAGCCGCAAATTCAAACAGAATCAAATAATGTTTTGCATACAGCCCTGATTTGTAGAGTACTAAAGACGTATTGTTTTTGGTGAAGATCGGTTAAGGGGAAGGGGTAGTTTACCGGCAACGTTTTTTTATCAAGCGAATTTTCTATGGCAAACGATAACTGCCGCAAATTTAAACAGAATCAAATAATGTTTTGCATACGTCCCTGAATTGTGGAGGTCTCAAGGACTTTCGATTTTGGTGAAGATCGGTTAAGGGGAAGGGGTAGTTTACCTGCCACCTTTTACGTTTTAACAAGAGTAAAGTACTTGAAAATTTATTTAAAATTTTTCAAACAATGGTAATTGTTAAAAATAAAATAATTTTGTTGCCAGGCAATAAAATTAAAATTTTTTCATTTTAATGTAAATCATGTATAAGAGAAAATATATCGCGCTTGGGAGGCGATATTAAGATTTAAATATAAATCTTAGAATATGGAAGTCATGTATGGTTCTCCATACCGATATTTTACTTCCATGTTCCTTAAGGAAATGGAAGTATGGTGATGGCAAAAAAAATCGTGTTCGAGATTACTGCAGATTCTGATTCTACTACACTCAAAACATGAAAAAAAAGTCGTTTTCCGAAAAGTGTCTGTGTGTTTGTCTGTGTGTCTATCTGTAGATTTTTTTCTATGGCAAACGATAACAGCCGCAAATTCAAACAGAATCAAATAATTTTTTGCATACAGCCCTGATTTGTAGAGCACTCACGAGCTATTGTTTTTGGTAAAGATCGGTTGAGGGAAAGGGGTAGTTTACCAGCAACGGTTTTTTTTTAACAAGGGAAATTGTTTTATTTGGCAAACGATAACAGCCGCAAATTCAAACAGAATTAAATAATGTTTCGCATACGTACCTGAATTGTAGAGCTCTCAAGATCTGTTGATTTTGGTAAAAATCGGTTGAGGGGAAGGGGTAGTTTACCTGCAACGTTTTATGTTTTAACAAGGGTATTTTCTATGGCAAACGATAACAGCCGCAAATTCAAACATAAACAAATAATGTTTTGCATACTGCCCTGAATTGTAGAGTTCTCAAGACTTTCTGTTTTTGGTGAAGATCGGTTAAGGGAAAGGGGTAGTTTACCAGCAACCTTTTATGTTTTAAAAGAGTATTTTCTATGGCAAACGATAAGAGCCGCAAATTTAAACAGAATCAAATAAGTGTTTGCATACAGCCCTGATTTCGTGAGTAGTAAAGACCTGTTGTTTTTGGTGGAGATCGTTTAAGGGAAAGGGGTAGTTTACCAGCCACATTTTTTGTTTTATCAAGGGTATTTTGTATGGCAAACGATAACAGCCGCAAATTCAAACAAAATCAAATAATGATTTCGCATACAGCCCTGAATTGTAGAGTTCTCAAGATCTGTTGATTTTGGTGAAGATCGGTTAAGGGGAAGGGGTAGTTTACCTGCAACGGTTTTTTATCAAGTGTAATTTTTACTTCCATTTTCCTTAAGGAATGGAAGTATGGTGATGGCAAAAATATCGGTATGGAGAACCATACATGACTTCCATATTCTAAGATTTATATTTAAAATCATTTTCAGCCAAACAACCAGGCTGTGTCTTACCTGCCTTTTTATTGCTGTATTAAATGAAAAATATTATATTACATTAAAATGAAAAAATTATAATTTTATTGCCTGGCAACAAAATTATTTTATTTTTAACAATTACCATTGTTTCAAAAAGTTTAAATAAATTTTCAAGTACTTTACTCTTGTTAAAACGTAAAAGGTTGCAGGTAAACTACCCCTTCCCCTTAACCGATCTTCACCAAAATCGAAAGTCATTGAGACCTCTACAATTCAGGGACGTATGCAAAACATTACTTGATTCTGATTGCATTTGCGGCTGTTATCGTTTGCCATAGAAAATACGCTTGATAAAAAAACGTTGCAGGTAAACTACCCCTTCCCCTTAACCGATATTCACCAAAAACAAAAGGTCTTGAGTACTCTACAAATCAGGGCTGAATGCAAAACATTATTTGATTCTGTTTGAATTTGCGGCTGTTATCGTTTGCCATAGAAAATACCCTTGTTAAAAAAACGTTGCAGGTAAACTACCCCTTTCCCTCAACCGATCTTCACCAAAAACAATAGGTCTTGAGAAATCTACAATTCAGGGCTGCATGCGAAACATTATTTGATTCTGTTTGAATTTGCGGCTGTTATCGTTTGCCAAAAAAAAAAATTTCCCTTGATAAAAAAAACCGTTGCAGGTAAACTACCCCTTCCCCTCAACCGATCTTCACCAAAAACAATAGGTCGCGAGTACTCTACAAACCAGAGCTGTATGCAAAAAATTATTTGATTCTGTTTGAATTTGCGGCAGTTGTCGTTTGCCATAGAAAATACGCATGATAAAAAACGTTGCTGGTAAACTACCCCTTCCCCTCAACCGATCTTCACCAAAAACAATAGGTCTTGAGTACTCTACAAATCAGGGCTGTATGCAGAAAATTATTTGATTCTGTTTGAATTTGCGGCTGTTATCGTTTGCCATAGAAAATACCCTTGTTAAAAAAACTTTGTAGGTAAACTACCCCTATCCCTTAACCGATCTTCACCAAAAACAAAAGGTCTTGAGAACTCTGCAATTTAGGGCTGTATGCAAATAATCTTTTCATTCTGTTTGAATTTGCGGCTGTTATCGTTTGCCATAGGAAATACCCTTGTTAAAACATAAAACGTTACAGGTAAACTAACCCTTTCCCTTAACCGATCTTCACCAAAAACAATAGGCCTTGAGAATTCTACAATTCAGGGCTGTATGCGAAACATTATTTGATTCTGTTTGAATTTGCGGCTGTTATCGTTTGCCAAACAAACAAAATTACCCTTGCTAAAAAAAAACCGTTGCAGGTAAACTACCCCTTTCCCTCAACCGATCTTCACCAAAAACAATAGGTCGCGAGAACTCTGCAAAACCGAGCTGTATGCAAAAAATTATTTGATTCTGTTTGAATTTGCGGCAGTTATCGTTTGCCATAGAAAAAAAATCTAAGACAGACAGACACACAGACACACAGACACACAGACAGACAGACAGACACACAGACACTTTTCGGAAAACGACTTTTTTTCATGTTTTGAGTGTAGTAGAATCAGAATCTGCAATAATCTCGAACACGATTTTTTTTGCCATCACCATACTTCCATTCCTTAAGGAATATGGAAGTAAAAAATCGTGTTCGAGATTATTGCAGATTCTGATTCTACTACACTCAAAACATGAAAAAAAGCCGTTTTCCGAAAAGTGTCTGTCTGTCTGTGTGTGTGTCTGTCTGTGTGTCTGTGTGTCTGTGTGTCTGTCTGTCTGTCTGTCTGCAGATTTTTTTCTATGGCAAACGATAACTGCCGCAAATTCAAACAGAATCAAATAATTTTTTGCATACTGCTCTGATTTGCAGAGTACTCGCGACCTATTGTTTTTGGTGAAGATCGGTTGAGGGAAAGGGGTAGTTTACCTGCAACGGTTTTTTTTTTAGCAAGGGTAATTTTGTTTGTTTGGCAAATGATAACAGCCGCAAATTCAAACAGAATCAAATAATGTTTCGCATACAGCCCTGAATTGTAGTGTTCTCACGATCTGCTGATTTTGGTGAAGATCGGTTAAGGGAAAGGGGTAGTTTACCGGTAACGTTTTATGTTTTAACAAGGGTATTTCCTATGGCAAACGATAATAGCCGCAAATTCAAACAGAATCAAAAGATTATTTGCATACAGCCCTAAATTGTAGAGTTCTCAAGACCTATTGTTTTTGGTGAAGTTCGGTTGAGGGAAAGGGGTAGTTTACCAGCAACGTTTTTTTAACAAGGGTATTTTCTATGGCAAACGATAACAGCCGCAAATTCAAACAGAATCAAATAATGTTTTGCATACAGCCCGGATTTGTAGAGTACTCAAGGCCTATTTTTTTTGGTGAAGATCGGTTAAGGGAAAGGGGTAGCTTACCGGCAACGTTTTTTTATCAAGCGTATTTTCTATGGCAAACGATAACAGCCGTAAATTCAAACAGAATCAAATAATTTTTTGCATACGTCCCTGAATTGTAGAGGTCTCAATGACTTTCGATTTTGGTGAAGATCGGTTAAGGGGAAGGGGTAGTTTACCTGCAACCTTTTACGTTTTAACAAGAGTAAAGTACTTGAAAATTTATTTAAACTTTTTCAAACAATGGTAATTGTTAAAAATAAAATAATTTTGTTGCCAGGCAATAAAATTATAATTTTTTCATTTTAATGTAATATAATATTTTTCATTTAATACAGCAATAAAAAGGCAGGTAAGACACAGCCTGGCTGTTTGGCTGAAAATGATTTTAAATATAAATCTTAGAATATGGAAGTCATGTATGGTTCTCCATACCGATATTTACTTCCATATTCCTTAAGGAATGGAGTATGGTGATGGCAAAAAAATCGTGTTCGAGATTATTGCAGATTCTGATTCTACTACACTCAAAACATGAAAAAA
This sequence comes from Magicicada septendecula, assembly GCA_034769895.1. Classification (NCBI taxonomy): domain Eukaryota; kingdom Metazoa; phylum Arthropoda; class Insecta; order Hemiptera; family Cicadidae; genus Magicicada; species Magicicada septendecula. The sequence goes on along the minus strand of JAWRYS010000964.1, from coordinate 53,940 downwards.
AGTCGTTTTCCGAAAAGTGTCTGTGTGTCTGTCTGTCTGTCTATCTGTGTGTCTGTGTGTCTGTAGTTTTTTTTTCTATGGCAAACGATAACTGCCGCAAATTCAAACAGAATCAAATAATTTTTTGCATACAGCCCTGATTTGCAGAGTACTCGCGATCTATTGTTTTTGGTGAAGATCGGTTGAGGGAAAGGAGTAGTTTACCGGCAACGGTTTTTTTTTAGCAAGGGTAATTTTGTTTGTTTGGCAAACGATAACAGCCGCAAATTCAAACAGAATCAAATAATGTTTCGCATACAGCCCTGAATTGCAGAGTTCTCAAGATGTGTTAATTTTAGTGAAGATCGGTTAAGGGAAAGGGGTAGTTTACCTGTAACGTTTTATGTTTTAACAAGGGTATTTCCTATGGCAAACGATAACAGCCGCAAATTCAAACAGAATCAAAAGATTATTTGCATACAGCCCTAAATTGTAGAGCTCGCAAGACCTATTGCTTTTGGTGAAGATCGGTTAAGGGAAGGGGTAGTTTACCTACAACTTTTTTTAACAAGGTTATTTTCTATGGCAAACGATAACAGCCGCAAATTCAAACATAATCAAATAATTTTCTGCATACAGTCCTGGTTTGTAGAGTACTCAAGACCTATTGTTTTTGCTGAAGATCGGTTGAGGGGAAGGGGTAGTTTACCTGCAACGTTTGTTATAAAGCGTATTTTGTATGGCAAACGATAACTGCCGCAAATTCAAACAGAATCAAATAATTTTTTGCATACGTCAGTGAATTGTAGAGGACTCAAGGCCATTAGATTTTGGTGAAGATCGGTTAAGGGGAAGGGGTAGTTTACCTGCAACTTTTTACGTTTTAACAAGAGTAAAGTACTTGAAAATTCATTTAAACTTTTTCAAACAATGGTAATTGTTAAAAATAAAATAATTTTGTTGCCAGGCAATAAAATTATAATTTTTTCATTTTAATGTAAATTATGTATATATTAGAAAATATATCGTGCTTGGCAGGAAAGCATATTTCAGATTATAAGTCTTAGAATATGGAAGTCATGTATAGTTCTCCATACCGATATTTACTTCCATATTCCTTAAGGAATGGAAGTATGGTGATGGCAAAAAAAATCGTGTTCGAGATTATTGCAGATTCTGATTCTACTACACTCAAAACCTGAAAAAAAGTCGTTTTCCGAAAAGTGTCTGTGTGTGTGTGTGTCTGTCTGTCTGTCTGTGTGTCTGTAGATTTTTTTTCTATGGCAAACGATAACTGCCGCAAATTCAAACAGAATCAAATAATTTTTTGCATGCAGCCCTGATTTGCAGAGTACTCGCGACCTTTTGTTTTTGGTGAAGATCGGTTAAGGGAAAGGGGTAGTTTACCAGCAACGGTTTTTTTTTAGCAAGGGTAATTTTGTTTGTTTGGCAAACGATAACAGCCGCAAATTCAAACAGAATCAAATAATGTTTCGCATACGGCCTGAATTGTAGAGTTCTCAAGATCTGTTGATTTTGGTGAAGATCGGTTAAGGGAAAGGGGTAGTTTACCTGTAACGTTTTATGTTTTAACAAGGGTATTTCCTATGGCAAACGATAACAGCCGCAAATTCAAACAGAATCAAAAGATTATTTGCATACAGCCCTAAATTGTAGAGTTCTCAAGACCTATTGTTTTTGGTGAAGTTCGGTTGATGGAAGGGGTAGTTTACCTGCAACGTTTTTTTAACAAGGGTATTTTCTATGGCAAACGATAACAGCCGCAAATTCAAACAGAATCAAACAGAATCAAATAATGTTTTGCATAAGCCCTGATTTGTAGAGTACTCAAGACCTATTGTTTTTGGTGAAGATCGGTTAAGGGAAAGGGGTAGTTTACCTGTAACGTTTTATGTTTTAACAAGGGTATTTCCTATGGCAAACGATAACAGCCGCAAATTCAAACTGAATCAAAAGATTATTTGCATATAGCCCTAAATTGTAGAGTTCTCAAGACCTATTGTTTTTGGTGAAGATCGGTTGAGGGAAAGGGGTAGTTTACCGGCAACGTTTTTTTAGCAAGGGTATTTTCTATGGCAAACGATACCAGCCGCAAATTCAAACAGAATCAAATAATGTTTTGCATACAGGCCTGATTTGTAGAGTACTCAAGATCTATTGTTTTTGGTGAAGATCGGTTAAGCGGAAGGGGTAGTTTACCAGCAACGTTTTTTTATCAAGCGTATTTTCTATGGCAAACGTTAACAGCCGCAAATTCAAACAGGATCAAATAATGTTTTGCATACGTCCCTGAATTGTAGAGGTCTCAATGACTTTCGATTTTGGTGAAGATCGGTTAAGGGGAAGGGGTAGTTTACCTGCAACCTTTTATGTTTTAACAAGAGTAAAGTACTTGAAAATTTATTTAAACTTTTTGAAACAATGGTAATTGTTAAAAATAAAATAATTTTGTTGCCAGGCAATAAAATTATAATTTTTTCATTTTAATGTAATATAATATTTTTCATTTAATACAGCAATAAAAAGGCAGGTAAGACACAGCCTGGCTGTTTGGCTGAAAATGATTTTAAATATAAATCTTAGAATATGGAAGTCATGTATGGTTCTCCATACCGATATTTACTTCCATATTCCTTAAGGAATGGAAGTATGGTGATGGCAAAAAAAATCGTGAACGAGATTATTGCAGATTCTGATTCTACTACACTCAAAACATGAAAAAAAGTCGTTTTCCGAAAAGTGTCTGTGTGTCTGTCTGTCTGTCTGTCTGTGTGTCTGTGTGTCTATAGTTTTTTTTTTCTATGGCAAACGATAACTGCCGCAAATTCAAACAGAATCAAACAATTTTTTGCATACAGCCCTGATTTGCAGAGTACTCGCGACCTATTGTTTTTGGTGAAGATCGGTTGAGGGAAAGGGGTAGTTTACCGGCAACGGTTTTTTTTTAGCAAGGGTAATTTTGTTTGTTTGGCAAACGATAACAGCCGCAAATTCAAACAGAATCAAATAATGTTTCGCATACAGCCCTGAATTGCAGAGTTCTCAAGATGTGTTAATTTTAGTGAAGATCGGTTAAGGGAAAGGGGTAGTTTACCTGTAACGTTTTATGTTTTAACAAGGGTATTTCCTATGGCAAACGATAACAGCCGCAAATTCAAACAGAATCAAAAGATTATTTGCATACAGCCCTAAATTGTAGAGTTCTCAAGACTTGTTGTTTTGGGTGAAGATCGGTTGAGGGAAAGGGGTAGTTTACCAGCAACGTCTTTTTAACAAGGGTATTTTTTTTCTATGGCAAACGATAACTGCCGCAAATTCAAACAGAATCAAATAACTTTTTGCACACAGCCCTGATTTGTAGAGTACTCACGGCATATTGGTTTTGGTGAAGATCGGTTGAGGGAAAGGGGTAGTTTACCTGGAACGGTTTTTTTTTATCAAGGGAAATTTTTTTTTTTGCCAAACGATAACAGCCGTAAATTCAAACAGAATCAAATAATGTTTCGCATACAGCCATGAATTGTTGAGTTCTCAAGACCTATTGTTTTTGGTGACGATCGGTTAAGGAAAAGGGGTAGTTTACCTGTAACGTTTTATGTTTTAACAAGGGTATTTCCTATGGCAAACGATAACAGCCGCAAATTCAAACAGAATCAAATGATTATTTGCATACAGCCCTAAATTGTAGAGCTCGCAAGACCTATTGCTTTTGGTGAAGATCGGTTAAGGGAAGGGGTAGTTTACCTACAACTTTTTTTAACAAGGTTATTTTCTATGGCAAACGATAACAGCCGCAAATTCAAACATAATCAAATAATTTTCTGCATACAGCCCTGGTTTGTAGAGTACTCAAGACCTATTGTTTTTGCTGAAGATCGGTTGAGGGGAAGGGGTAGTTTACCAGCAACGTTTGTTATAAAGCGTATTTTCTATGGCAAACGATAACTGCCGCAAATTCAAACAGAATCAAATAATTTTTTGCATACGTCAGTGAATTGTAGAGGACTCAAGGCCATTAGATTTTGGTGAAGATCGGTTAAGGGGAAGGGGTAGTTTACCAGCAACCTTTTACGTTTTAACAAGAGTAAAGTACTTGAAAATTCATTTAAACTTTTTCAAACAATGGTAATTGTTAAAAATAAAATAATTTTGTTGCCAGGCAATAAAATTATAATTTTTTCATTTTAATGTAAATTATGTATATATTAGAAAATATATCGTGCTTGGCAGGAAAGCATATTTCAGATTATAAGTCTTAGAATATGGAAGTCATGTATAGTTCTCCATACCGATATTTACTTCCATATTCCTTAAGGAATGGAAGTATGGTGATGGCAAAAAAAATCGTGTTCGAGATTATTGCAGATTCTGATTCTACTACACTCAAAACATGAAAAAAAGTCGTTTTCCGAAAAGTGTCTGTGTGTGTGTGTGTCTGTCTGTCTGTCTGTGTGTCTGTAGATTTTTTTTCTATGGCAAACGATAACTGCCGCAAATTCAAACAGAATCAAATAATTTTTTGCATGCAGCCCTGATTTGCAGAGTACTCGCGACCTTTTGTTTTTGGTGAAGATCGGTTAAGGGAAAGGGGTAGTTTACCAGCAACGGTTTTTTTTTAGCAAGGGTAATTTTGTTTGTTTGGCAAACGATAACAGCCGCAAATTCAAACAGAATCAAATAATGTTTCGCATACGGCCTGAATTGTAGAGTTCTCAAGATCTGTTGATTTTGGTGAAGATCGGTTAAGGGAAAGGGGTAGTTTACCTGTAACGTTTTATGTTTTAACAAGGGTATTTCCTATGGCAAACGATAACAGCCGCAAATTCAAACAGAATCAAAAGATTATTTGCATACAGCCCTAAATTGTAGAGTTCTCAAGACCTATTGTTTTTGGTGAAGTTCGGTTGATGGAAGGGGTAGTTTACCTGCAACGTTTTTTTAACAAGGGTATTTTCTATGGCAAACGATAACAGCCGCAAATTCAAACAGAATCAAACAGAATCAAATAATGTTTTGCATAAGCCCTGATTTGTAGAGTACTCAAGACCTATTGTTTTTGGTGAAGATCGGTTAAGGGAAAGGGGTAGTTTACCTGTAACGTTTTATGTTTTAACAAGGGTATTTCCTATGGCAAACGATAACAGCCGCAAATTCAAACTGAATCAAAAGATTATTTGCATATAGCCCTAAATTGTAGAGTTCTCAAGACCTATTGTTTTTGGTGAAGATCGGTTGAGGGAAAGGGGTAGTTTACCGGCAACGTTTTTTTAGCAAGGGTATTTTCTATGGCAAACGATACCAGCCGCAAATTCAAACAGAATCAAATAATGTTTTGCATACAGGCCTGATTTGTAGAGTACTCAAGATCTATTGTTTTTGGTGAAGATCGGTTAAGCGGAAGGGGTAGTTTACCAGCAACGTTTTTTTATCAAGCGTATTTTCTATGGCAAACGTTAACAGCCGCAAATTCAAACAGGATCAAATAATGTTTTGCATACGTCCCTGAATTGTAGAGGTCTCAATGACTTTCGATTTTGGTGAAGATCGGTTAAGGGGAAGGGGTAGTTTACCTGCAACCTTTTATGTTTTAACAAGAGTAAAGTACTTGAAAATTTATTTAAACTTTTTGAAACAATGGTAATTGTTAAAAATAAAATAATTTTGTTGCCAGGCAATAAAATTATAATTTTTTCATTTTAATGTAATATAATATTTTTCATTTAATACAGCAATAAAAAGGCAGGTAAGACACAGCCTGGCTGTTTGGCTGAAAATGATTTTAAATATAAATCTTAGAATATGGAAGTCATGTATGGTTCTCCATACCGATATTTACTTCCATATTCCTTAAGGAATGGAAGTATGGTGATGGCAAAAAAAATCGTGAACGAGATTATTGCAGATTCTGATTCTACTACACTCAAAACATGAAAAAAAGTCGTTTTCCGAAAAGTGTCTGTGTGTCTGTCTGTCTGTCTGTCTGTGTGTCTGTGTGTCTATAGTTTTTTTTTTCTATGGCAAACGATAACTGCCGCAAATTCAAACAGAATCAAACAATTTTTTGCATACAGCCCTGATTTGCAGAGTACTCGCGACCTATTGTTTTTGGTGAAGATCGGTTGAGGGAAAGGGGTAGTTTACCGGCAACGGTTTTTTTTTAGCAAGGGTAATTTTGTTTGTTTGGCAAACGATAACAGCCGCAAATTCAAACAGAATCAAATAATGTTTCGCATACAGCCCTGAATTGCAGAGTTCTCAAGATGTGTTAATTTTAGTGAAGATCGGTTAAGGGAAAGGGGTAGTTTACCTGTAACGTTTTATGTTTTAACAAGGGTATTTCCTATGGCAAACGATAACAGCCGCAAATTCAAACAGAATCAAAAGATTATTTGCATACAGCCCTAAATTGTAGAGTTCTCAAGACTTGTTGTTTTGGGTGAAGATCGGTTGAGGGAAAGGGGTAGTTTACCAGCAACGTTTTTTTAACAAGGGTATTTTTTTTCTATGGCAAACGATAACTGCTGCAAATTCAAACAGAATCAAATAACTTTTTGCACACAGCCCTGATTTGTAGAGTACTCACGACATATTGGTTTTGGTGAAGATCGGTTGAGGGAAAGGGGTAGTTTACCTGGAACGGTTTTTTTTTATCAAGGGAAATTTTTTTTTTTGCCAAACGATAACAGCCGTAAATTCAAACAGAATCAAATAATGTTTCGCATACAGCCATGAATTGTTGAGTTCTCAAGACCTATTGTTTTTGGTGACGATCGGTTAAGGAAAAGGGGTAGTTTACCTGTAACGTTTTATGTTTTAACAAGGGTATTTCCTATGGCAAACGATAACAGCCGCAAATTCAAACAGAATCAAATGATTATTTGCATACAGCCCTAAATTGTAGAGCTCGCAAGACCTATTGCTTTTGGTGAAGATCGGTTAAGGGAAGGGGTAGTTTACCTACAACTTTTTTTAACAAGGTTATTTTCTATGGCAAACGATAACAGCCGCAAATTCAAACATAATCAAATAATTTTCTGCATACAGCCCTGGTTTGTAGAGTACTCAAGACCTATTGTTTTTGCTGAAGATCGGTTGAGGGGAAGGGGTAGTTTACCAGCAACGTTTGTTATAAAGCGTATTTTCTATGGCAAACGATAACTGCCGCAAATTCAAACAGAATCAAATAATTTTTTGCATACGTCAGTGAATTGTAGAGGACTCAAGGCCATTAGATTTTGGTGAAGATCGGTTAAGGGGAAGGGGTAGTTTACCAGCAACCTTTTACGTTTTAACAAGAGTAAAGTACTTGAAAATTCATTTAAACTTTTTCAAACAATGGTAATTGTTAAAAATAAAATAATTTTGTTGCCAGGCAATAAAATTATAATTTTTTCATTTTAATGTAAATTATGTATATATTAGAAAATATATCGTGCTTGGCAGGAAAGCATATTTCAGATTATAAGTCTTAGAATATGGAAGTCATGTATAGTTCTCCATACCGATATTTACTTCCATATTCCTTAAGGAATGGAAGTATGGTGATGGCAAAAAAAATCGTGTTCGAGATTATTGCAGATTCTGATTCTACTACACTCAAAACATGAAAAAAATTCGTTTTCCGAAAAGTGTCTGTGTGTGTGTGTGTCTGTAGATTTTTTTCTATGGCAAACGATAACTGCCGCAAATTCAAACAGAATCAAATAATTTTTTGCATTCAGCCCTGATTTGCAGAGTACTCGCGACCTTTTGTTTTGGTGAAGATCGGTTAAGGGAAAGGGGTAGTTTACCAGCAACGGTTTTTTTTTAGCAAGGGTAATTTTGTTTGTTTGGCAAACGATAACAGCCGCAAATTCAAACAGAATCAAATAATGTTTCGCATACGGCCTGAATTGTAGAGTTCTCAAGATCTGTTGATTTTGGTGAAGATCGGTTAAGGGAAAGGGGTAGTTTACCTGTAACGTTTTATGTTTTAACAAGGGTATTTCCTATGGCAAACGATAACAGCCGCAAATTCAAACAGAATCAAAAGATTATTTGCATACAGCCCTAAATTGTAGAGTTCTCAAGACCTATTGTTTTTGGTGAAGTTCGGTTGAGGGAAAGGGGTAGTTTACCTGCAACGTTTTTTTAACAAGGGTATTTTCTATGGCAAACGATAACAGCCGCAAATTCAAACAGAATCAAATAATGTTTTGCATACAGCCCTGATTTGTAGAGTACTCAAGACTTGTTGTTTTTGGTGAAGATCGGTTAAGGGAAAGGGGTAGTTTACCTGTAACGTTTTATGTTTTAACAAGGGTATTTCCTATGGAAAACGATAACAGCCGCAAATTCAAACAGAATCAAAAGATTATTTGCATACAGCCCTAAATTGTAGAGTTCTCAAGACCTGTTGTTCTTGGTGAAGATCGGTTGAGGGAAAGGGGTAGTTTACCTGCAACGTTTTTTTAACAAGGGTATTTTCTATGGCAAACGATAACAGCCGCAAATTCAAAGAGAATCAAATAATGTTTTGCATACAGCCCTGATTTGTAGAGTACTCAAGACCTATTGTTTTTGGTGAAGATCGGTTAAGGGGAAGGGGTAGTTTACCTGCAACGTTTTTTTATCAAGCGTATTTTCTATGGCAAACGATAACAGCCGCAAATGCAATCAGAATCAAGTAATGTTTTGCATACGTCCCTGAATTGTAGAGGTCTCAATGACTTTCGATTTTGGTGAAGATCGGTTAAGGGGAAGGGGTAGTTTACCTGCAACCTTTTACGTTTTAACAAGAGTAAAGTACTTGAAAATTTATTTAAACTTTTTGAAACAATGGTAATTGTTAAAAATAAAATAATTTTGTTGCCAGGCAATAAAATTATAATTTTTTCATTTTAATGTAATATAATATTTTTCATTTAATACAGCAATAAAAAGGCAGGTAAGACACAGCCTGGCTGTTTGGCTGAAAATGATTTTAAATATAAATCTTAGAATATGGAAGTCATGTATGGTTCTCCATACCGATATTTTTCTATGGCAAACGATAACAGCCGCAAATTCAAACAGAATCAAATAATGTTTTGCATACAGCCCTGATTTGTAGAGTACTCAAGACCTGTTGTTTTTGGTGAAGATCGGTTGAGGGAAAGGGGTAGTTTACCAGCCACGTTTTTTTAACAAGGGTATTTTCTATGGCAAACGATAACAGCCGCAAATTCAAACAGAATCAAAGAATGTTTTGCATACAGCCCTGATTTGTTGAGTACTCAAGACCTGTTGTTTTTTGGTGAAGATCGGTTAAGGGGAAGGGGTAGTTTACCTGCAACGTTTTTTTATCAAGCGTATTTTCTATGGCAAACGATAACAGCCGCAAATTCAAACAGAATCAAATAATTTTTTGCATACGTCCTTGAATTGTAGAGGTCTCAATGACTTTCGATTTTGGTGAAGATCGGTTAAGGGGAAGGGGTAGTTTACCTGCAACCTTTTACGTTTTAACAAGAGTAAAGTACTTGAAAATTTATTTAAACTTTTTGAAACAATGGTAATTGTTAAAAATAAAATAATTTTGTTGCCAGGCAATAAAATTATAATTTTTTCATTTTAATGTAATATAATATTTTTCATTTAATACAGCAATAAAAAGGCAGGTAAGACACAGCCTGGCTGTTTGGCTGAAAATGATTTTAAATATAAATCTTAGAATATGGAAGTCATGTATGGTTCTCCATACCGATATTTTTCTATGGCAAACGATAACAGCCGCAAATTCAAACAGAATCAAATAATGTTTTGCATACAGCCCTGATTTGTAGAGTACTCAAGACCTGTTGTTTTTGGTGAAGATCGGTTGAGGGAAAGGGGTAGTTTACCAGCAACGGTTTTTTATCAAGCGTATTTTCTATGGCAAACGATAACAGCTGCAAAGTCAAACAGAATCAAGTAATTTTTTGCATACGTCCCTGAATTGTAGAGGTCTCAATGTCTTTCGATTTTGGTGCAGATCGGTTAAGGGGAAGGGGTAGTTTACCTGCAACCTTTTACGTTTTAACAAGAGTAAAGTACTTGAAAATTTATTTTAACTTTTTGAAACAATGGTAATTGTTAAAAATAAAATAATTTTGTGCCAGGCAATAAAATTATAATTTTTTCATTTTAATGTAATATAATATTTTTCATTTAATACAGCAATAAAAGGGCAGGTAAGACACAGCCTGGCTGTTTGGCTGAAAATGATTTTAAATATAAATATTAGAATATGGAAGTCATGTATGGTTCTCCATACCGATATTTTTCTATGGTAAATGATAACAGCCGCAAATTCAAACAGAATCATATAATATTTTGCATACAGCCCTGTACTGTAGAGTTCTCAATACCTATTGGTGTTGGTGAAGATCGGTTAAGGGAAAGGGGTAGTTTACCAGCAACGATTTTTTAACAAGGGTATTTTCTATGGCAAACGATAACAGCCGCAAATTCTAACAGAATCAAATAATGTTTTGCATACAGCCCTTATTTGTAGAGTACTAAAGACCTGTTGTTTTTGGTGAAGATCGGTTAAGGGGAAGGGGTAGTTTACCTGCAACGTTTTTTTATCAAGCGTATTTTCTATGGCAAACGATAACTGCCGCAAATTAAAACAGAATCAAATAATTTTTTGCATACGTCCCTGAATTATAGAGGTCTCATGGACTTTCGATTTTGGTGAAGATCGGTTAAGGGGAAGGGGTAGTTTACCAGCAACCTTTTACGTTTTAACAAGAGTAAAGTACTTGAAAATTTATTTAAACTTTTTCAAACAATGGTAATTGTTAAAAATAAAATAATTTTGTTGCCAGGCAATAAAATTAAAATTTTTTCATTTTAATGTAAATCATGTATAAGAGAAAGCATATCGCGCTTGGCAGGCGATATTAAGATTTAAATATAAATCTTAGAATATGGAAGTCATGTATGGTTCTCCATACCGATATTTTACTTCCATATTCCTTAAGGAATGGAAGTATGGTGATGGCAAAAAAAATCGTGTTCGAGATTATTGCAGATTCTGATTCTACTACACTCAAAATATGAAAAAAAGTCGTTTTCCGAAAAGTGTCTGTGTGTGTGTCTGTCTGTCTGTCTCTCTGTCTGTGTGTCTGTCTGTGTGTCTTTAGATTTTTTTCTACGGCAAACGATAACTGCCGCAAGTTCAAACAGAATCAAATAATTTTTTGCATGCAGCCCTGACTTGCAGAGTACTCGCGACCTATTGTTTTTGGTGAAGATCGGTTGAGGGAAAGGGGTAGTTTACCGGCAACGGTTTTTTTTTAGCAAGGGTAATTTTGTTTGTTTGGCAAACGATAGCAGCCGCAAATTCAAACAGAATCAAATAATGTTTCGCACACGGCCCTGAATTGTTGAGTTCTCAAGATCTGTTGATTGTGGTGAAGATCGGTTGAGGGAAAGGGGTAGTTTACCTGTAACGTTTTATGTTTTAACAAGGGTATTTCCTATGGCAAACGATAACAGCCGCAAATTCAAACAGAATCAAAAGATTATTTGCATACAGCCCTAAATTGTAGAGTTCTCAAGACCTATTGTTTTTGGTGAAGTTCGGTTTAGGGAAAGGGGTAGTTTACTTGCAACGTTTTTTTAACAAGGGTATTTTCTATGGCAAACGATAACAGCCGCAAATTCAAACAGAATCAAATAATGTTTTGCATACAGCCCTGGTTTGTAGAGTACTCAAGACCTATTGTTTTTGGTGAAGATCGGTTAAGGGAAAGGGGTAGTTTACCTGTAACGTTTTATGTTTTAACAAGGGTATTTCCTATGGCAAACGATAACAGCCGCAAATTCAAACAGAATCAAAAGATTATTTGCATACAGCCCTAATTTGTAGAGTTCTCAAGACCTTTTGTTTTTGGTGAAGATCGGTTGAGGGAAAGGGGTAGTTTACTTGCAACGTTTTTTTAACAAGGCTATTTTCTATGGCAAACGATAACAGCCGCAAATTCAAACAGAATCAAATAATGTTTTGCATACAGCCCTGATTTGTAGAGTACTCAAGACCTTTTGTTTTTGGTGAAGATCGGTTGAGGGAATGGGGTAGTTTACCAGCAACGGTTTTTTATCAAGCGTATTTTCTATGGCAAACGATAACAGCCGCAAATTCAAACAGAATCAAGTAATTTTTTGCATACGTCCCTGAATTGTAGAGGTCTCAATGTCTTTCGATTTTGGTGCAGATCGGTTAAGGGGAAGGGGTAGTTTACCTGCAACCTTTTACGTTTTAACAAGAGTAAAGTACTTGAAAATTTATTTAAACTTTTTGAAACAATGGTAATTGTTAAAAATAAAATAATTTTGTGCCAGGCAATAAAATTATAATTTTTTCATTTTAATGTAATATAATATTTTTCATTTAATACAGCAATAAAAGGGCAGGTAAGACACAGCCTGGCTGTTTGGCTGAAAATGATTTTAAATATAAATATTAGAATATGGAAGTCATGTATGGTTCTCCATACCGATATTTTTCTATGGTAAATGATAACAGCCGCAAATTCAAACAGAATCATATAATATTTTGCATACAGCCCTGTACTGTAGAGTTCTCAATACCTATTGGTGTTGGTGAAGATCGGTTAAGGGAAAGGGGTAGTTTACCAGCAACGTTTTTTTAACATGGGTATTTTCTATGGCAAACGATAACAGCCGCAAATTCAAACAGAATCAAATAATGTTTTGCATACAGCCCTGATTTGTAGAGTACTAAAGACGTATTGTTTTTGGTGAAGATCGGTTAAGGGGAAGGGGTAGTTTACCGGCAACGTTTTTTTATCAAGCGAATTTTCTATGGCAAACGATAACTGCCGCAAATTTAAACAGAATCAAATAATGTTTTGCATACGTCCCTGAATTGTGGAGGTCTCAAGGACTTTCGATTTTGGTGAAGATCGGTTAAGGGGAAGGGGTAGTTTACCTGCCACCTTTTACGTTTTAACAAGAGTAAAGTACTTGAAAATTTATTTAAAATTTTTCAAACAATGGTAATTGTTAAAAATAAAATAATTTTGTTGCCAGGCAATAAAATTAAAATTTTTTCATTTTAATGTAAATCATGTATAAGAGAAAATATATCGCGCTTGGGAGGCGATATTAAGATTTAAATATAAATCTTAGAATATGGAAGTCATGTATGGTTCTCCATACCGATATTTTACTTCCATGTTCCTTAAGGAAATGGAAGTATGGTGATGGCAAAAAAAATCGTGTTCGAGATTACTGCAGATTCTGATTCTACTACACTCAAAACATGAAAAAAAAGTCGTTTTCCGAAAAGTGTCTGTGTGTTTGTCTGTGTGTCTTTCTGTAGATTTTTTTCTATGGCAAACGATAACAGCCGCAAATTCAAACAGAATCAAATAATTTTTTGCATACAGCCCTGATTTGTAGAGCACTCACGAGCTATTGTTTTTGGTAAAGATCGGTTGAGGGAAAGGGGTAGTTTACCAGCAACGGTTTTTTTTTAACAAGGGAAATTGTTTTATTTGGCAAACGATAACAGCCGCAAATTCAAACAGAATTAAATAATGTTTCGCATACGTACCTGAATTGTAGAGCTCTCAAGATCTGTTGATTTTGGTAAAAATCGGTTGAGGGGAAGGGGTAGTTTACCTGCAACGTTTTATGTTTTAACAAGGGTATTTTCTATGGCAAACGATAACAGCCGCAAATTCAAACATAAACAAATAATGTTTTGCATACTGCCCTGAATTGTAGAGTTCTCAAGACTTTCTGTTTTTGGTGAAGATCGGTTAAGGGAAAGGGGTAGTTTACCAGCAACCTTTTATGTTTTAAAAGAGTATTTTCTATGGCAAACGATAAGAGCCGCAAATTTAAACAGAATCAAATAAGTGTTTGCATACAGCCCTGATTTCGTGAGTAGTAAAGACCTGTTGTTTTTGGTGGAGATCGTTTAAGGGAAAGGGGTAGTTTACCAGCCACATTTTTTGTTTTATCAAGGGTATTTTGTATGGCAAACGATAACAGCCGCAAATTCAAACAAAATCAAATAATGATTTCGCATACAGCCCTGAATTGTAGAGTTCTCAAGATCTGTTGATTTTGGTGAAGATCGGTTAAGGGGAAGGGGTAGTTTACCTGCAACGGTTTTTTATCAAGTGTAATTTTTACTTCCATTTTCCTTAAGGAATGGAAGTATGGTGATGGCAAAAATATCGGTATGGAGAACCATACATGACTTCCATATTCTAAGATTTATATTTAAAATCATTTTCAGCCAAACAACCAGGCTGTGTCTTACCTGCCTTTTTATTGCTGTATTAAATGAAAAATATTATATTACATTAAAATGAAAAAATTATAATTTTATTGCCTGGCAACAAAATTATTTTATTTTTAACAATTACCATTGTTTCAAAAAGTTTAAATAAATTTTCAAGTACTTTACTCTTGTTAAAACGTAAAAGGTTGCAGGTAAACTACCCCTTCCCCTTAACCGATCTTCACCAAAATCGAAAGTCATTGAGACCTCTACAATTCAGGGACGTATGCAAAAAATTATTTCATTCTGTTTGAATTTGCGGCTGTTATCGTTTGCCATAGAAAATACGCTTGATAAAAAAACGTTGCAGGTAAACTACCCCTTCCCCTTAACCGATATTCACCAAAAACAAAAGGTCTTGAGTACTCTACAAATCAGGGCTGAATGCAAAACATTATTTGATTCTGTTTGAATTTGCGGCTGTTATCGTTTGCCATAGAAAATACCCTTGTTAAAAAAACGTTGCAGGTAAACTACCCCTTTCCCTCAACCGATCTTCACCAAAAACAATAGGTCTTGAGAAATCTACAATTCAGGGCTGCATGCGAAACATTATTTGATTCTGTTTGAATTTGCGGCTGTTATCGTTTGCCAAAAAAAAAAATTTCCCTTGATAAAAAAAACCGTTGCAGGTAAACTACCCCTTCCCCTCAACCGATCTTCACCAAAAACAATAGGTCGCGAGTACTCTACAAACCAGAGCTGTATGCAAAAAATTATTTGATTCTGTTTGAATTTGCGGCAGTTGTCGTTTGCCATAGAAAATACGCATGATAAAAAACGTTGCTGGTAAACTACCCCTTCCCCTCAACCGATCTTCACCAAAAACAATAGGTCTTGAGTACTCTACAAATCAGGGCTGTATGCAGAAAATTATTTGATTCTGTTTGAATTTGCGGCTGTTATCGTTTGCCATAGAAAATACCCTTGTTAAAAAAACTTTGTAGGTAAACTACCCCTATCCCTTAACCGATCTTCACCAAAAACAAAAGGTCTTGAGAACTCTGCAATTTAGGGCTGTATGCAAATAATCTTTTCATTCTGTTTGAATTTGCGGCTGTTATCGTTTGCCATAGGAAATACCCTTGTTAAAACATAAAACGTTACAGGTAAACTAACCCTTTCCCTTAACCGATCTTCACCAAAAACAATAGGCCTTGAGAATTCTACAATTCAGGGCTGTATGCGAAACATTATTTGATTCTGTTTGAATTTGCGGCTGTTATCGTTTGCCAAACAAACAAAATTACCCTTGCTAAAAAAAAACCGTTGCAGGTAAACTACCCCTTTCCCTCAACCGATCTTCACCAAAAACAATAGGTCGCGAGAACTCTGCAAAACCGAGCTGTATGCAAAAAATTATTTGATTCTGTTTGAATTTGCGGCAGTTATCGTTTGCCATAGAAAAAAAATCTAAGACAGACAGACACACAGACACACAGACACACAGACAGACAGACAGACACACAGACACTTTTCGGAAAACGACTTTTTTTCATGTTTTGAGTGTAGTAGAATCAGAATCTGCAATAATCTCGAACACGATTTTTTTTGCCATCACCATACTTCCATTCCTTAAGGAATATGGAAGTAAAAAATCGTGTTCGAGATTATTGCAGATTCTGATTCTACTACACTCAAAACATGAAAAAAAGCCGTTTTCCGAAAAGTGTCTGTCTGTCTGTGTGTGTGTCTGTCTGTGTGTCTGTGTGTCTGTGTGTCTGTCTGTCTGTCTGTCTGCAGATTTTTTTCTATGGCAAACGATAACTGCCGCAAATTCAAACAGAATCAAATAATTTTTTGCATACTGCCCTGATTTGCAGAGTACTCGCGACCTATTGTTTTTGGTGAAGATCGGTTGAGGGAAAGGGGTAGTTTACCTGCAACGGTTTTTTTTTAGCAAGGGTAATTTTGTTTGTTTGGCAAATGATAACAGCCGCAAATTCAAACAGAATCAAATAATGTTTCGCATACAGCCCTGAATTGTAGAGTTCTCACGATCTGCTGATTTTGGTGAAGATCGGTTAAGGGAAAGGGGTAGTTTACCGGTAACGTTTTATGTTTTAACAAGGGTATTTCCTATGGCAAACGATAATAGCCGCAAATTCAAACAGAATCAAAAGATTATTTGCATACAGCCCTAAATTGTAGAGTTCTCAAGACCTATTGTTTTTGGTGAAGTTCGGTTGAGGGAAAGGGGTAGTTTACCAGCAACGTTTTTTTAACAAGGGTATTTTCTATGGCAAACGATAACAGCCGCAAATTCAAACAGAATCAAATAATGTTTTGCATACAGCCCGGATTTGTAGAGTACTCAAGGCCTATTTTTTTTGGTGAAGATCGGTTAAGGGAAAGGGGTAGCTTACCGGCAACGTTTTTTTATCAAGCGTATTTTCTATGGCAAACGATAACAGCCGTAAATTCAAACAGAATCAAATAATTTTTTGCATACGTCCCTGAATTGTAGAGGTCTCAATGACTTTCGATTTTGGTGAAGATCGGTTAAGGGGAAGGGGTAGTTTACCTGCAACCTTTTACGTTTTAACAAGAGTAAAGTACTTGAAAATTTATTTAAACTTTTTCAAACAATGGTAATTGTTAAAAATAAAATAATTTTGTTGCCAGGCAATAAAATTATAATTTTTTCATTTTAATGTAATATAATATTTTTCATTTAATACAGCAATAAAAAGGCAGGTAAGACACAGCCTGGCTGTTTGGCTGAAAATGATTTTAAATATAAATCTTAGAATATGGAAGTCATGTATGGTTCTCCATACCGATATTTACTTCCATATTCCTTAAGGAATGGAGTATGGTGATGGCAAAAAAATCGTGTTCGAGATTATTGCAGATTCTGATTCTACTACACTCAAAACATGAAAAAAAGTCGTTTTCCGAAAAGTGTCTGTGTGTCTGTCTGTCTGTCTATCTGTGTGTCTGTGTGTCTGTAGTTTTTTTTTCTATGGCAAACGATAACTGCCGCAAATTCAAACAGAATCAAATAATTTTTTGCATACAGCCCTGATTTGCAGAGTACTCGCGATCTATTGTTTTTGGTGAAGATCGGTTGAGGGAAAGGAGTAGTTTACCGGCAACGGTTTTTTTTTAGCAAGGGTAATTTTGTTTGTTTGGCAAACGATAACAGCCGCAAATTCAAACAGAATCAAATAATGTTTCGCATACAGCCCTGAATTGCAGAGTTCTCAAGATGTGTTAATTTTAGTGAAGATCGGTTAAGGGAAAGGGGTAGTTTACCTGTAACGTTTTATGTTTTAACAAGGGTATTTCCTATGGCAAACGATAACAGCCGCAAATTCAAACAGAATCAAAAGATTATTTGCATACAGCCCTAAATTGTAGAGCTCGCAAGACCTATTGCTTTTGGTGAAGATCGGTTAAGGGAAGGGGTAGTTTACCTACAACTTTTTTTAACAAGGTTATTTTCTATGGCAAACGATAACAGCCGCAAATTCAAACATAATCAAATAATTTTCTGCATACAGTCCTGGTTTGTAGAGTACTCAAGACCTATTGTTTTTGCTGAAGATCGGTTGAGGGGAAGGGGTAGTTTACCTGCAACGTTTGTTATAAAGCGTATTTTGTATGGCAAACGATAACTGCCGCAAATTCAAACAGAATCAAATAATTTTTTGCATACGTCAGTGAATTGTAGAGGACTCAAGGCCATTAGATTTTGGTGAAGATCGGTTAAGGGGAAGGGGTAGTTTACCTGCAACTTTTTACGTTTTAACAAGAGTAAAGTACTTGAAAATTCATTTAAACTTTTTCAAACAATGGTAATTGTTAAAAATAAAATAATTTTGTTGCCAGGCAATAAAATTATAATTTTTTCATTTTAATGTAAATTATGTATATATTAGAAAATATATCGTGCTTGGCAGGAAAGCATATTTCAGATTATAAGTCTTAGAATATGGAAGTCATGTATAGTTCTCCATACCGATATTTACTTCCATATTCCTTAAGGAATGGAAGTATGGTGATGGCAAAAAAAATCGTGTTCGAGATTATTGCAGATTCTGATTCTACTACACTCAAAACCTGAAAAAAAGTCGTTTTCCGAAAAGTGTCTGTGTGTGTGTGTGTGTGTGTCTGTCTGTCTGTCTGTGTGTCTGTAGATTTTTTTTCTATGGCAAACGATAACTGCCGCAAATTCAAACAGAATCAAATAATTTTTTGCATGCAGCCCTGATTTGCAGAGTACTCGCGACCTTTTGTTTTTGGTGAAGATCGGTTAAGGGAAAGGGGTAGTTTACCAGCAACGGTTTTTTTTTAGCAAGGGTAATTTTGTTTGTTTGGCAAACGATAACAGCCGCAAATTCAAACAGAATCAAATAATGTTTCGCATACGGCCTGAATTGTAGAGTTCTCAAGATCTGTTGATTTTGGTGAAGATCGGTTAAGGGAAAGGGGTAGTTTACCTGTAACGTTTTATGTTTTAACAAGGGTATTTCCTATGGCAAACGATAACAGCCGCAAATTCAAACAGAATCAAAAGATTATTTGCATACAGCCCTAAATTGTAGAGTTCTCAAGACCTATTGTTTTTGGTGAAGTTCGGTTGATGGAAGGGGTAGTTTACCTGCAACGTTTTTTTAACAAGGGTATTTTCTATGGCAAACGATAACAGCCGCAAATTCAAACAGAATCAAACAGAATCAAATAATGTTTTGCATAAGCCCTGATTTGTAGAGTACTCAAGACCTATTGTTTTTGGTGAAGATCGGTTAAGGGAAAGGGGTAGTTTACCTGTAACGTTTTATGTTTTAACAAGGGTATTTCCTATGGCAAACGATAACAGCCGCAAATTCAAACTGAATCAAAAGATTATTTGCATATAGCCCTAAATTGTAGAGTTCTCAAGACCTATTGTTTTTGGTGAAGATCGGTTGAGGGAAAGGGGTAGTTTACCGGCAACGTTTTTTTAGCAAGGGTATTTTCTATGGCAAACGATACCAGCCGCAAATTCAAACAGAATCAAATAATGTTTTGCATACAGGCCTGATTTGTAGAGTACTCAAGATCTATTGTTTTTGGTGAAGATCGGTTAAGCGGAAGGGGTAGTTTACCAGCAACGTTTTTTTATCAAGCGTATTTTCTATGGCAAACGTTAACAGCCGCAAATTCAAACAGGATCAAATAATGTTTTGCATACGTCCCTGAATTGTAGAGGTCTCAATGACTTTCGATTTTGGTGAAGATCGGTTAAGGGGAAGGGGTAGTTTACCTGCAACCTTTTATGTTTTAACAAGAGTAAAGTACTTGAAAATTTATTTAAACTTTTTGAAACAATGGTAATTGTTAAAAATAAAATAATTTTGTTGCCAGGCAATAAAATTATAATTTTTTCATTTTAATGTAATATAATATTTTTCATTTAATACAGCAATAAAAAGGCAGGTAAGACACAGCCTGGCTGTTTGGCTGAAAATGATTTTAAATATAAATCTTAGAATATGGAAGTCATGTATGGTTCTCCATACCGATATTTACTTCCATATTCCTTAAGGAATGGAAGTATGGTGATGGCAAAAAAAATCGTGAACGAGATTATTGCAGATTCTGATTCTACTACACTCAAAACATGAAAAAAAGTCGTTTTCCGAAAAGTGTCTGTGTGTCTGTCTGTCTGTCTGTCTGTGTGTCTGTGTGTCTATAGTTTTTTTTTTCTATGGCAAACGATAACTGCCGCAAATTCAAACAGAATCAAACAATTTTTTGCATACAGCCCTGATTTGCAGAGTACTCGCGACCTATTGTTTTTGGTGAAGATCGGTTGAGGGAAAGGGGTAGTTTACCGGCAACGGTTTTTTTTTAGCAAGGGTAATTTTGTTTGTTTGGCAAACGATAACAGCCGCAAATTCAAACAGAATCAAATAATGTTTCGCATACAGCCCTGAATTGCAGAGTTCTCAAGATGTGTTAATTTTAGTGAAGATCGGTTAAGGGAAAGGGGTAGTTTACCGGTAACGTTTTATGTTTTAACAAGGGTATTTCCTATGGCAAACGATAACAGCCGCAAATTCAAACAGAATCAAAAGATTATTTGCATACAGCCCTAAATTGTAGAGTTCTCAAGACTTGTTGTTTTGGGTGAAGATCGGTTGAGGGAAAGGGGTAGTTTACCAGCAACGTCTTTTTAACAAGGGTATTTTTTTTCTATGGCAAACGATAACTGCCGCAAATTCAAACAGAATCAAATAACTTTTTGCACACAGCCCTGATTTGTAGAGTACTCACGGCATATTGGTTTTGGTGAAGATCGGTTGAGGGAAAGGGGTAGTTTACCTGGAACGGTTTTTTTTTATCAAGGGAAATTTTTTTTTTTGCCAAACGATAACAGCCGTAAATTCAAACAGAATCAAATAATGTTTCGCATACAGCCATGAATTGTTGAGTTCTCAAGACCTATTGTTTTTGGTGACGATCGGTTAAGGAAAAGGGGTAGTTTACCTGTAACGTTTTATGTTTTAACAAGGGTATTTCCTATGGCAAACGATAACAGCCGCAAATTCAAACAGAATCAAATGATTATTTGCATACAGCCCTAAATTGTAGAGCTCGCAAGACCTATTGCTTTTGGTGAAGATCGGTTAAGGGAAGGGGTAGTTTACCTACAACTTTTTTTAACAAGGTTATTTTCTATGGCAAACGATAACAGCCGCAAATTCAAACATAATCAAATAATTTTCTGCATACAGCCCTGGTTTGTAGAGTACTCAAGACCTATTGTTTTTGCTGAAGATCGGTTGAGGGGAAGGGGTAGTTTACCAGCAACGTTTGTTATAAAGCGTATTTTCTATGGCAAACGATAACTGCCGCAAATTCAAACAGAATCAAATAATTTTTTGCATACGTCAGTGAATTGTAGAGGACTCAAGGCCATTAGATTTTGGTGAAGATCGGTTAAGGGGAAGGGGTAGTTTACCAGCAACCTTTTACGTTTTAACAAGAGTAAAGTACTTGAAAATTCATTTAAACTTTTTCAAACAATGGTAATTGTTAAAAATAAAATAATTTTGTTGCCAGGCAATAAAATTATAATTTTTTCATTTTAATGTAAATTATGTATATATTAGAAAATATATCGTGCTTGGCAGGAAAGCATATTTCAGATTATAAGTCTTAGAATATGGAAGTCATGTATAGTTCTCCATACCGATATTTACTTCCATATTCCTTAAGGAATGGAAGTATGGTGATGGCAAAAAAAATCGTGTTCGAGATTATTGCAGATTCTGATTCTACTACACTCAAAACATGAAAAAAAGTCGTTTTCCGAAAAGTGTCTGTGTGTGTGTGTGTCTGTCTGTCTGTCTGTGTGTCTGTAGATTTTTTTTCTATGGCAAACGATAACTGCCGCAAATTCAAACAGAATCAAATAATTTTTTGCATGCAGCCCTGATTTGCAGAGTACTCGCGACCTTTTGTTTTTGGTGAAGATCGGTTAAGGGAAAGGGGTAGTTTACCAGCAACGGTTTTTTTTTAGCAAGGGTAATTTTGTTTGTTTGGCAAACGATAACAGCCGCAAATTCAAACAGAATCAAATAATGTTTCGCATACGGCCTGAATTGTAGAGTTCTCAAGATCTGTTGATTTTGGTGAAGATCGGTTAAGGGAAAGGGGTAGTTTACCTGTAACGTTTTATGTTTTAACAAGGGTATTTCCTATGGCAAACGATAACAGCCGCAAATTCAAACAGAATCAAAAGATTATTTGCATACAGCCCTAAATTGTAGAGTTCTCAAGACCTATTGTTTTTGGTGAAGTTCGGTTGATGGAAGGGGTAGTTTACCTGCAACGTTTTTTTAACAAGGGTATTTTCTATGGCAAACGATAACAGCCGCAAATTCAAACAGAATCAAACAGAATCAAATAATGTTTTGCATAAGCCCTGATTTGTAGAGTACTCAAGACCTATTGTTTTTGGTGAAGATCGGTTAAGGGAAAGGGGTAGTTTACCTGTAACGTTTTATGTTTTAACAAGGGTATTTCCTATGGCAAACGATAACAGCCGCAAATTCAAACTGAATCAAAAGATTATTTGCATATAGCCCTAAATTGTAGAGTTCTCAAGACCTATTGTTTTTGGTGAAGATCGGTTGAGGGAAAGGGGTAGTTTACCGGCAACGTTTTTTTAGCAAGGGTATTTTCTATGGCAAACGATACCAGCCGCAAATTCAAACAGAATCAAATAATGTTTTGCATACAGGCCTGATTTGTAGAGTACTCAAGATCTATTGTTTTTGGTGAAGATCGGTTAAGCGGAAGGGGTAGTTTACCAGCAACGTTTTTTTATCAAGCGTATTTTCTATGGCAAACGTTAACAGCCGCAAATTCAAACAGGATCAAATAATGTTTTGCATACGTCCCTGAATTGTAGAGGTCTCAATGACTTTCGATTTTGGTGAAGATCGGTTAAGGGGAAGGGGTAGTTTACCTGCAACCTTTTATGTTTTAACAAGAGTAAAGTACTTGAAAATTTATTTAAACTTTTTGAAACAATGGTAATTGTTAAAAATAAAATAATTTTGTTGCCAGGCAATAAAATTATAATTTTTTCATTTTAATGTAATATAATATTTTTCATTTAATACAGCAATAAAAAGGCAGGTAAGACACAGCCTGGCTGTTTGGCTGAAAATGATTTTAAATATAAATCTTAGAATATGGAAGTCATGTATGGTTCTCCATACCGATATTTACTTCCATATTCCTTAAGGAATGGAAGTATGGTGATGGCAAAAAAAATCGTGAACGAGATTATTGCAGATTCTGATTCTACTACACTCAAAACATGAAAAAAAGTCGTTTTCCGAAAAGTGTCTGTGTGTCTGTCTGTCTGTCTGTCTGTGTGTCTGTGTGTCTATAGTTTTTTTTTTCTATGGCAAACGATAACTGCCGCAAATTCAAACAGAATCAAACAATTTTTTGCATACAGCCCTGATTTGCAGAGTACTCGCGACCTATTGTTTTTGGTGAAGATCGGTTGAGGGAAAGGGGTAGTTTACCGGCAACGGTTTTTTTTTTAGCAAGGGTAATTTTGTTTGTTTGGCAAACGATAACAGCCGCAAATTCAAACAGAATCAAATAATGTTTCGCATACAGCCCTGAATTGCAGAGTTCTCAAGATGTGTTAATTTTAGTGAAGATCGGTTAAGGGAAAGGGGTAGTTTACCTGTAACGTTTTATGTTTTAACAAGGGTATTTCCTATGGCAAACGATAACAGCCGCAAATTCAAACAGAATCAAAAGATTATTTGCATACAGCCCTAAATTGTAGAGTTCTCAAGACTTGTTGTTTTGGGTGAAGATCGGTTGAGGGAAAGGGGTAGTTTACCAGCAACGTTTTTTTAACAAGGGTATTTTTTTTCTATGGCAAACGATAACTGCTGCAAATTCAAACAGAATCAAATAACTTTTTGCACACAGCCCTGATTTGTAGAGTACTCACGACATATTGGTTTTGGTGAAGATCGGTTGAGGGAAAGGGGTAGTTTACCTGGAACGGTTTTTTTTTATCAAGGGAAATTTTTTTTTTTGCCAAACGATAACAGCCGTAAATTCAAACAGAATCAAATAATGTTTCGCATACAGCCATGAATTGTTGAGTTCTCAAGACCTATTGTTTTTGGTGACGATCGGTTAAGGAAAAGGGGTAGTTTACCTGTAACGTTTTATGTTTTAACAAGGGTATTTCCTATGGCAAACGATAACAGCCGCAAATTCAAACAGAATCAAATGATTATTTGCATACAGCCCTAAATTGTAGAGCTCGCAAGACCTATTGCTTTTGGTGAAGATCGGTTAAGGGAAGGGGTAGTTTACCTACAACTTTTTTTAACAAGGTTATTTTCTATGGCAAACGATAACAGCCGCAAATTCAAACATAATCAAATAATTTTCTGCATACAGCCCTGGTTTGTAGAGTACTCAAGACCTATTGTTTTTGCTGAAGATCGGTTGAGGGGAAGGGGTAGTTTACCAGCAACGTTTGTTATAAAGCGTATTTTCTATGGCAAACGATAACTGCCGCAAATTCAAACAGAATCAAATAATTTTTTGCATACATCAGTGAATTGTAGAGGACTCAAGGCCATTAGATTTTGGTGAAGATCGGTTAAGGGGAAGGGGTAGTTTACCAGCAACCTTTTACGTTTTAACAAGAGTAAAGTACTTGAAAATTCATTTAAACTTTTTCAAACAATGGTAATTGTTAAAAATAAAATAATTTTGTTGCCAGGCAATAAAATTATAATTTTTTCATTTTAATGTAAATTATGTATATATTAGAAAATATATCGTGCTTGGCAGGAAAGCATATTTCAGATTATAAGTCTTAGAATATGGAAGTCATGTATAGTTCTCCATACCGATATTTACTTCCATATTCCTTAAGGAATGGAAGTATGGTGATGGCAAAAAAAATCGTGTTCGAGATTATTGCAGATTCTGATTCTACTACACTCAAAACATGAAAAAAATTCGTTTTCCGAAAAGTGTCTGTGTGTGTGTGTGTCTGTAGATTTTTTTCTATGGCAAACGATAACTGCCGCAAATTCAAACAGAATCAAATAATTTTTTGCATTCAGCCCTGATTTGCAGAGTACTCGCGACCTTTTGTTTTGGTGAAGATCGGTTAAGGGAAAGGGGTAGTTTACCAGCAACGGTTTTTTTTTAGCAAGGGTAATTTTGTTTGTTTGGCAAACGATAACAGCCGCAAATTCAAACAGAATCAAATAATGTTTCGCATACGGCCTGAATTGTAGAGTTCTCAAGATCTGTTGATTTTGGTGAAGATCGGTTAAGGGAAAGGGGTAGTTTACCTGTAACGTTTTATGTTTTAACAAGGGTATTTCCTATGGCAAACGATAACAGCCGCAAATTCAAACAGAATCAAAAGATTATTTGCATACAGCCCTAAATTGTAGAGTTCTCAAGACCTATTGTTTTTGGTGAAGTTCGGTTGATGGAAGGGGTAGTTTACCTGCAACGTTTTTTTAACAAGGGTATTTTCTATGGCAATCGATAACAGCAGCAAATTCAAACAGAATCAAATAATGTTTTGCATACAGCCCTGATTTGTAGAGTACTCAAGACCTATTGTTTTTGGTGAAGATCGGTTAAGGGAAAGGGGTAGTTTACCTGTAACGTTTTATGTTTTAACAAGGGTATTTCCTATGGCAAACGATAACAGCCGCAAATTCAAACTGAATCAAAAGATTATTTGCATATAGCCCTAAATTGTAGAGTTATCAAGACCTATTGTTTTTGGTGAAGATCGGTTGAGGGAAAGGGGTAGTTTACCAGCAACGTTTTTTTAACAAGGGTATTTTTTATGGCAAACGATACCAGCCGCAAATTCAAACAGAATCAAATAATGTTTTGCATACATGCCTGATTTGTAGAGTACTCAAGACCTATTGTTTTTGGTGAATATCGGTTGAGGGAAAGGGGTAGTTTACCTGCAACGTTTTTTTAACGAGGGTATTTTCTATGGCAAACGATAACAGCCGCAAATTCAAACAGAATCAAATAATGTTTTGCATGCAGCCCTGATTTGTAGAGTACTCAAGACCTTTCGTTTTTGGTGAAGATCGGTTAAGCGGAAGGGGTAGTTTACGAGCAACGTTTTTTTATCAAGCGTATTTTCTATGGCAAACGTTAACAGCCGCAAATTCAAACAGGATCAAATAATGTTTTGCATACGTCCCTGAATTGTAGAGGTCTCAATGACTTTCGATTTTGGTGAAGATCGGTTAAGGGGAAGGGGTAGTTTACCTGCAACCTTTTATGTTTTAACAAGAGTAAAGTACTTGAAAATTTATTTAAACTTTTTGAAACAATGGTAATTGTTAAAAATAAAATAATTTTGTTGCCAGGCAATAAAATTATAATTTTTTCATTTTAATGTAATATAATATTTTTCATTTAATACAGCAATAAAAAGGCAGGTAAGACACAGCCTGGCTGTTTGGCTGAAAATGATTTTAAATATAAATCTTAGAATATGGAAGTCATGTATGGTTCTCCATACCGATATTTACTTCCATATTCCTTAAGGAATGGAAGTATGGTGATGGCAAAAAAAATCGTGAACGAGATTATTGCAGATTCTGATTCTGCTACACTCAAAACATGAAAAAAAGTCGTTTTCCGAAAAGTGTCTGTGTGTCTGTCTGTCTATCTGTCTGTCTGTGTGTCTGTGTGTCTATAGTTTTTTTTTCTATGGCAAACGATAACTGCCGCAAATTCAAACAGAATCAAATAATTTTTTGCATACAGCCCTGATTTGCAGAGTACTCGCGACCTATTGTTTTTGGTGAAGATCGGTTGTGGGGAAGGGGTAGTTTGCCGGCAACGGTTTTTTTTTAGCAAGGGTAATTTTGTTTGTTTGGCAAACGATAACAGCCGCAAATTCAAACAGAATCAAATAATGTTTCGCATACAGCCCTGAATTGCAGAGTTCTCAAGATCTGTTAATTTTAGTGAAGATCGGTTAAGGCAAAGGGGTAGTTTACCTGTAACGTTTTATGTTTTAACAAGGGTATTTCCTATGGCAAACGATAACAGCCGCAAATTCAAACAGAATCAAAAGATTATTTGCATACAGCCCTAAATTGTAGAGTTCTCAAGACTTGTTGTTTTGGGTGAAGATCGGTTGAGGGAAAGGGGTAGTTTACCAGCAACTATTTTTTAACAAGGGTATTTTTTTTCTATGGCAAACGATAACTGCCGCAAATTCAAACAGAATCAAATAACTTTTTGCATACAGCCCTGATTTGTAGAGTACTCACGACCTATTGTTTTTGGTGAAGATCGGTTGAGGGAAAGGGGTAGTTTACCGGCAACGGGTTTTTTTTTATCAAGGGAAATTTGTTTTTTTGCCAAACGATAACAGCCGTAAATTCAAACAGAATCAAATAATGTTTCGCATACAGCCATCAATTGTTGAGTTCTCAAGACCTAATGGTTTTGGTGACGATCGGTTAACGGAAAGGGGTAGTTTACCTGTAACGTTTTATGTTTTAACAAGGGTATTTCCTATGGCAAACGATAACAGCCGCAAATTCAAACAGAATCAAATGATTATTTGCATACAGCCCTAAATTGTAGAGCTCGCAACACCTATTGCTTTTGGTGAAGATCGGTTAAGGGAAGGGGTAGTTTACCTACAACTTTTTTTAACAAGGTTATTTTCTATGGCAAACGATAACAGCCGCAAATTCAAACATAATCAAATAATTTTCTGCATACGGCCCTGGTTTGTAGAGTACTCAAGACCTATTGTTTTTGCTGAAGATCGGTTGAGGGAAAGGGGTAGTTTACCAGCAACGTTTTTTTAACGAGGGTATTTTCTATGGCAAACGATAACAGCCGCAAATTCAAACAGAATCAAATAATGTTTTGCATGCAGCCCTGATTTGTAGAGTACTCAATACCTTTTGTTTTTGGTGAAGATCGGTTAAGCGGAAGGGGTAGTTTACCAGCAACGTTTTTTTATCAAGCGTATTTTCTATGGCAAACGTTAACAGCCGCAAATTCAAACAGGATCAAATAATGTTTTGCATACGTCCCTGAATTGTAGAGTTCTCAATGACTTTCGATTTTGGTGGAGATCGGTTATGGGGAAGGGGTAGTTTACCTGCAACCTTTTATGTTTTAACAAGAGTAAAGTACTTGAAAATTTATTTAAACTTTTTGAAACAATGGTAATTGTTAAAAATAAAATAATTTTGTTGCCAGGCAATAAAATTATAATTTTTACTTCTATATTTCCTTAAAGAATGGAAGTATGGTGATGGCAAAAAAAATCGTGTTCGAGATTACTGCAGATTCTGATTCTACTACACTCAAAACATGAAAAAAAGTCGTTTTCCGAAAAGTGTCTGTGTGTGTGTGTCTGTGTGTCTGTGTGTCTGTCTGTGTGTCTGTAGATTTTTTTCTATGGCAAACGATAACTGCCGCAAATTCAAACAGAATCAAATAATTTTTTGCATACAGCCCTGATTTGTCGAGGACTCGCGACCTATTGTTTTTGGTGAAGATCGGTTGAGGGAAAGGGGTAGTTTACCTGCAACGGTTTTTTTTTTATCAAGGGAAATTTTTTTTTTTGGCAAACGATAACAGCCGCAAATTCAAACAGAATCAAATAATGTTTCGTATACAGCCCTGAATTGTAGAGTTCTCAAGACCTTTTGTTTTTGGTGAAGATCGGTTAAGGGAAAGGGGTAGTTTACTTGTAACGTTTTATGTTTTAACAAGGGTATTTCCTATGGCAAACGATAACAGCCGCAAAATCAAACAGAATCAAAAGATTATTTGCATACAGCCCTAAATTGTAGAGTTCTAAAGACTTATTGTTTTTGGTGAAGATCGGTTAAGGGAAAGGGGTAGTTTACCTACAACGTTTGTTTAACAAGGGTATTTTCTATGGCAAACGATAACAGCCGCAAATTCAAACAGAATCAAATAATTTTCTGCATACAGCCCTGATTTGTAGAGTACTCAAGATCTATTCTTTTTGGTGAAGATCAGTTGAGGGGAAGGGGTAGTTTACCAGCAACGTTTTTTATCAAGCGTATTTTCTATGGCAAACGATAACTGCCGCAAATTCAAACAGAATCAAATAATTTTTTGCATACAGCCCTGATTTGTAGAGTACTCGCGACATATTGTTTTTGGTGAAGATCGGTTGAGGGGAAGGGGTAGTTTACCAGCACGGTTTTTTTTATCAAGGGAAATTTTTTTTTTTTGGCTAACGATAACAGCCGCAAATTCAAACAGACTTAAATAATGTTTCGTATACAGCCCTAAATTGTAGAGTTCTCAAGACCTATTGTTTTTGGTGAAGATCGGTTGAGCGAAAGGGGTAGTTTACTTGCAACGTTTTTTTAACAGGGGTATTTTCTATGGCAAACGATAACCGCAAAATTCAAACAGAATCAAATAATGTTTTGCATACAGCCCTGATTTGTAGAGTACTCAAGACCTATTGTTTTTGGTGAAGATCGGTTAAGGGGAAGGGGTAGTTTACCTGCACCGTTTCTTTATCAAGCGTATTTTCTATGGCAAACGATAAAAGCCGCAAATTCGAACAGAATCAAATAATTTTTTGCATACATCCCTGAATTGTAGAGGTCTCAAGGACTTTGGATTTTGGTGAAGATCGGTTAAGGGGAGGGGGTAGTTTACCAGCAACCTTTTACGTTTTAACAAGAGTAAAGTACTTGCAAATTTATTTAAACTTTTTGAAACAATGGTAATTGTTAAAAATAAAATAATTTTGTTGCCAGGCAATAAAATTAAAATTTTTTAATTTTAATGTAATATAACATTTTTCATTTAATACGGTAATAAAAAGGCAGGTAAGACACAAACACACAATTCACGTTATTTCAGGCCTCACTCATGTTTATTTTCTTACGTTTGCACGCTTTTTAAATGGAAAGTGCCGAAACCCACACCAACATAACGCGTGCAAGCCGAAAAAAGGGACATCAATTTGCTTACTGGCGAAGCTAGTAGTTAATGAATGGGTAGGCAAAAATCTTATCTTAAATTTTTTTTAAGGAATCACTAAAAGGACGGTGGGTCAAATCGGACGCTGAGGTAGAGTTTGCTGTAACCGAATGGTTCCACAAACAGCCGTAAGAATTTTACTAGCAGGGAATCTACAGGTTAGCGCAACAGTGGAACTCATGTCTTAATGTTATTGGAGACTTCTTTTAAAATCGTTGAATAAAAATTGCTTTACAGCTCTATACGTGTGTCTATTGAACAATCCTTGTATTAGTCATACACGATAATACAACTGATTAAACTTCAAATTTTTAAACTTGGTTAGTTTCTATATATATGTTTAATGTTACAAATAATTCAAATAACAATCTTGATCATCTGTTAGTTCAGCGGAATAACAGTGACACTTTTAATAACCGCATAAAATAAACACTTAGAAACAACACAGGCGCTTTAACTTAACTGTTTGGACCACAGAAGTGAGGCATGCCTCAACGCTCTATGTGTACAGCGCGGGACAATCCCCCCTCCCTACACTTCCCTATCACACCACTACATTGCTTACATACGATGTATACAAAAAACGCTGAGGCAAGTTCAGGTTGCCTCATTCGCTTTAAACGAACTATGCCGAATCTCACCTGTCACCATCTAGCTTTCGCTCAATAAAGCACGTTTCGGTTTAATAAATTTGACAGTCACAGTAACAATGTATAATCTTTACGTTATGTAGTTCATACGTATTTATAATTTTTATTCTACAGAATTTGTTAGGGTAGGCATTGCCTCAATTGCCTCCATGTAACTTCGCCACTGATATATATGTGTACAACCTTATCGGCAACAAAGAAGTAGTTTTTGTTAAAATTCCTTCCCGGGATATTTGGCCGTAGTCCAATGTTTTCTACAAAACCAGACATTTCGGCAATGCCATCGACTTCCATCATCAGTGAAAATCGAGTGCGATAACGTGAGGTGGTATACGTTAGTGACCACAGTACTGTGGTTAAGGCTGAAGCAGTAAGTAGAAAGAAGTAGTTTCTATGGTAATATTTCATTTCGAAAATGATTTTAAATATAAATCTTAGAATATGGAAGACATGTATGGTTCTCCATACCGATATTTTCATTTTAATGTAATATAATATTTTTCATTTAATACAGCAATAAAAAGGCAGGTAAGACACAGCCTGGCTGTTTGGGTGAAAATGATTTTAAATATAAATCTTAGAATATGGAAGTCATGTGTGGTTCTCCATACCGATATTACTTCCATATTCCTTAAGGAATGGAAGTATGGTGATGGCAAAAAAAATCGTGATCGAGATTATTGCAGATTCTGATTCTACTACACTCAAAACATGAAAAAAAGTCGTTTTCCGAAAAGTGTCTGTGTGTCTGTCTGTCTGTCTGTCTGTCTATCTGTGTGTCTGTAGATTTTTTTTCTATGGCAAACGATAACTGCCGCAAATTCAAACAGAATCAAATAATTTTTTGCATACAGCCCTGATTTGCAGAGTACTCGCGACCTATTGTGTTTGGTGAAGATCGGTTGAGGGAAAGGGGTAGTTTACCGGCAACGTTTTTTTAACAAGGGTATTTTTTTTCTATGGCAAACGATAACTGCCGCAAATTCAAACAGAATCAAATAACTTTTTGCATACAGCCCTGATTTGTAGAGTACTCACGACCTATTGTTTTTGGTGAAGATCGGTTGAGGGAAAGGGGTAGTTTACCGGCAACGGGTTTTTTTTTATCAAGGGAAATTTGTTTTTGTGCCAAACGATAACAGCCGTAAATTCAAACAGAATCAAATAATGTTTCGCATACAGCCCTGAATTGTAGAGTTCTCAAGACCTATTGTTTTTGGTGACGATCGGTTAAGGGAAAGGGGTAGTTTACCGGTAACGTTTTATGTTTTAACAAGGGTATTTCCTATGGCAAACGATAACAGCCGCAAATTCAAACAGAATCAAATGATTATTTGCATACAGCCCTAAATTGTAGAGTTCTCAAGACCTATTGCTTTTGGTGAAGATCGGTTAAGGGAAGGGGTAGTTTACCAACAACGATTTTTTAACAAGGTTATTTTCTATGGCAAACGATAACAGCCGCAAATTCAAACATAATCAAATAATTTTCTGCATACAGCCCTGGTTTGTAGAGTACTCAAAACCTATTGTTTTTGGTGAAGATCGGTTGAGGGGAAGGGGTAGTTTACCTGCAACGTTTGTTATAAAGCGTATTTTCTATGGCAAACGATAACTGCCGCAAATTCAAACAGAATCAAATAATTTTTTGCATACGTCAGTGAATTGTAGAGGACTCAAGGCCTTTAGATTTTGGTGAAGATCGGTTAAGCGGAAGGGGTAGTTTACCTGCAACCTTTTACGTTTTAACAAGAGTAAAGTACTTGAAAATTCATTTAAACTTTTTCAAACAATGGTAATTGTTAAAAATAAAATAATTTTGTTGCCAGGCAATAAAATTATAATTTTTTCATTTTAATGTAAATTATGTATATATTAGAAAATATATCGTGCTTGGCAGGAAAGCATATTCCAGATTATAAGTCTTAGAATATGGAAGTCATGTATGGTTCTAAATACCGATATTTACTTCCATATTCCTTAAGGAATGGAAGTATGGTGATGGCAAAAAAATCGTGTTCGAGATTATTGCAGATTCTGATTCTACTACACTCAAAACATGAAAAAAAGTCGTTTTCCGAAAAGTGTCTGTGTGTCTGTCTGTCTGTCTATCTGTCTGTCTGTCTGTCTGTCTGTGTGTCTGTCTGTCTGTAGATTTTTTTTCTATGGCAAACGATAACTGCCGCAAATTCAAACAGAATCAAATAATTTTTTGCATGCAGCCCTGATTTGCAGAGTACTCGCGACCTATTGTTTTTGGTGAAGATCGGTTGAGGGAAAGGGGTAGTTTACCAGCAACGGTTTTTTTTTAGCAAGGGTAATTTTGTTTGTTTGGCAAACGATAACAGCCGCAAATTCAAACAGAATCAAATAATGTTTCGCATACAGCACTGAATTGTAGAGTTCTCAAGATCTGTTGATTTTGGTGAAGATCGGTTAAGGGAAAGGGGTAGTTTACCTGTAACGTTTTATGTTTTAACAAGGGTATTTCCTATGGCAAACGATAACAGCCGCAAATTCAAACAGAATCAAAAGATTATTTGCATACAGCCCTAAATTGTAGTGTTCTCAAGACCTTTTGTTTTTGGTGAAAATCGGTTGAGGGAAAGGGGTAGTTTACCCGCAACGTATTTTTAACAAGGGTATTTTTTTCTATGGCAAACGATAACTGCCGCAAATTCAAACAGAATCAAATAACTTTTTGCATACAGCCCTGATTTGTAGAGTACTCACGACCTATTGTTTTTGGTGAAGATCGGTTGAGGGAAAGGGGTAGTTTACCTGCAACGGTTTTTTTTTATCAAGTGAAATTTTTTTTTTTTGCCAAACGATAACAGCCGCAAATTCAAACAGAATCAAATAATGTTTCGCATACAGCCCTGGATTGTAGAGTTCTCAAGATCTGTTGATTTTGGTGAAGATCGGTTAAGGGAAAGGGGTAGTTTACCTGTAACGTTTTCTGTTTTAACAAGGGTATTTCCTATGGCAAACGATAACAGCCGTAAATTCAAACAGAATCAAAAGATTATTTGCATACAGCCCTAGATTGTAGAGTTCTCAAGACCTATTGTTTTTGGTGAAGATCGGTTAAGGGAAAGGGGTAGTTTACCTACAACGTTTTTTTAACAAGGTTATTTTCTATGGCAAACGATAACAGCCGCAAATTCAAACATAATCAAATAATTTTCTGCATACGGCCCTGGTTTGTAGAGTACTCAAGACCTTTTGTTTTTGGTGAAGATCGGTTGAGGGGAAGGGGTAGTTTACCTGCAACGTTTGTTATAAAGCGTATTTTATATGGAAAACGATAACTGCCGCAAATTCAAACAGAATCAAATAATTTTTTGCATACATTAGTGAATTGTAGAGGACTCAAGGCCAGTAGATTTTGGTGAAGATCGGTTATGGGGAAGGGGTAGTTTACCAGCAACCTTTTACGTTTTAACAAGAGTAAAGTACTTGAAAATTCATTTAAACTTTTTCAAACAATGGTAATTGTTAAAAATAAAATAATTTTGTTGCCAGGAATTAAAATTATAATTTTTTCATTTTAATGTAAATTATGTATATATTAGAAAATATATCGTGCTTGGCAGGCAAGCATATTTCAGATTATAAGTCTTAGAATATGGAAGTCATGTATGGTTCTCCATACCGATATTTTACTTCCATATTCCTTAAGGAATGGAAGTATGGTGATGGCAAAAAAAATCGTGTTCGAGATTATTGCAGATTCTGATTGTACTACACTCAAAACATGAAAAAAAGTCGTTTTCTGAAAAGTGTCTGTGTGTGTGTCTGTCTGTCTGTCTGTCTGTGTGTCTGTCTGTGTGTGTGTCTGTAGATTTTTTTTCTATGGCAAACGATAACTGCCGCAAATTCAAACAAAATCAAGTAATTTTTTGCATACAGCCCTGGTTTGTAGAGGATTCGCGACCTATTGTTTCTGGTGAAGATCGGTTGAGGGAAAGTGGTAGTTTACCAGCAACGGTTTTTTTTTTATCAAGGGAAATTTTTTTTTTGGCAAACGATAACAGCCGCAAATTCAAACACAATCAAATAATGTTTCGCATACAGCCGTGAATTGTAGAGTTCTCAAGACCTAAAGTTTTTGGTGAAGATCGGTTAAGGGAAAGGGGTAGTTTACCAGTAACGTTTTATGTTTTAACAAGTGTATTTCCTATGGCAAACGATAACAGCCGCAAATTCAAACAGAATCAAAAGATTATTTGCATACAGCCCTAAATTGTTGAGTTCTCAAGACCTGTTGTTTTTGGTGAAGATCGGTTAAGGGAAAGGGGTAGTTTACCAACAAGGTTTTTTTAACGAGGGTATTTCCTATGGCAAACGATAACAGCCGCAAATTCAAACAGAATCAAATAATTTTCTGCATACTGTCCTGATTTGTAGAGTACTCAAGACCTGTTGTTATTGGTGAAGATCGGTTGAGGGAAAGGGGTAGTTTACCTGCCACGTTTTTTTAACAAGGGTATTTTCTATGGCAAACGATAACTGCCGCAAATTCAAACAGAATCAAATAATTTTTTGCATGCAGCCCTGATTTGCAGAGTACTCGCGACCTATTGTTTTTGGTGAAGATCGGTTGAGGGAAAGGGGTAGTTTACCGGCAACGGTTTTTTTTTAGCAAGGGTAATTTTGTTTGTTTGGCAAACGATAACAGCCGCAAATTCAAACAGAATCAAATAATGTTTCGCATACAGTCCTGAATTGTGGAGGTCTCAAGATCTGTTGATTTTGGTGAAGATCGGTTAAGGGAAAGGGGTAGTTTACCTGTAACGTTTTCTGTTTTAACAAGGGTATTTCCTATGGCAAACGATAACAGCCGCAAATTCAAACAGAATCAAAAGATTATTTGCATACAGCCCTAAATTGTAGAGTTCTCAAGACCTTTTGTTTTTGGTGAAAATCGGTTGAGGGAAAGGGGTAGTTTACCAGCAACGTTTTTTTAACAAGGGTATTTTTACTTCCATATTCCTTAAGGAATGGAAGTATGGTGATGGCAAAAAAAATCGTGTTCGAGATTATTGCAGATTCTGATTCTACTACACTCAAAACATGAAAAAAAGTCGTTTTCCGAAAAGTGTCTGTGTGTCTGTCTGTGTGTCTGTCTGTCTGTCTGTGTGTCTGTCTGTCTGTGTGTCTGTCTGTCTGTAGATTTTTTTTCTATGGCAAACGATAACTGCCGCAAATTCAAACAGAATCAAATAATTTTTTGCATACAGCCCGGTTTTGCAGAGTTCTCGCGACCTATTGTTTTTGGTGAAGATCGGTTGAGGGAAAGGGGTAGTTTACCTGCAACGGTTTTTTTTTAGCAAGGGTAATTTTGTTTGTTTGGCAAACGATAACAGCCGCAAATTCAAACAGAATCAAATAATGTTTCGCATACAGCCCTGAATTGTAGAGTTCTCAAGACCTATTGTTTTTGGTGAAGATCGGTTAAGGGAAAGGGGTAGTTTACCTGTAACGTTTTATGTTTTAACAAGGGTATTTCCTATGGCAAACGATAACAGCCGCAAATTCAAACAGAATGAAAAGATTATTTGCATACAGCCCTAAATTGTAGAGTTCTCAATACCTTTTGTTTTTGGTGAAGATCGGTTAAGGGAAAGGGGTAGTTTACCTACAACGTTTTTTTAGCAAGGGTATTTTCTATGGCAAACGATAACAGCCGCAAATTCAAACAGAATCAAATAATTTTCTGCATACAGCCCTGATTTGTAGAGTACTCAAGACCTATTGTTTTTGGTGAAGATCGGTTGAGGGGAAGGGGTAGTTTACCAGCAACGTTTTTTATCATGCGTATTTTCTATGGCAAACGACAACTGCCGCAAATTCAAACAGAATCAAATAATTTTTTGCATACAGCCCTGATTTGTAGAGTACTCGCGACCTATTGTTTTTGGTGAAGATCGGTTGAGGGGAAGGGGTAGTTTACCTGCAACGCTTTTTTTTATCAAGGGAAATTTTTTTTTTTTGGCAAACGATAACAGCCGCAAATTCAAACAGAATCAAATAATGTTTCGCATACAGCCCTGAATTGTAGATTTCTCAAGACCTATTGTTTTAGGTGAAGATCGGTTGAGGGAAAGGGGTAGTTTACCTGCAACGTTTTTTTAACAAGGGTATTTTCTATGGCAAACGATAACAGCCGCAAATTCAAACAGAATCAAATAATGTTTTGCATACAGTCCTGATTTGTAGAGTACTCAAGACCTATTGTTTTTGGTGAAGATCGGTTAAGGGGAAGAGGTAGTTTACCTGCAACGTTTTTTTATCAAGCGTATTTTCTATGGCAAACGATAACAGCCGCAAATTCAAACAGAATCAAATAATTTTTTGCATACGTCCCTGAATTGTAGAGGTCTCAATGACTTTCGATTTTGGTGAAGATCGGTTAAGGGGAAGGGGTAGTTTACCTGCAACCTTATACGTTTTAACAAGAGTAAAGTACTTGAAAATTTATTTAAACTTTTTGAAACAATGGTAATTGTTAAAAATAAAATAATTTTGTTGCCAGGCAATAAAATTATAATTTTTTCATTTTAATGTAATATAATATTTTTCATTTAATACAGCAATAAAAAGGCAGGTAAGGCACAGCCTGGCTGTTTGGCTGAAAATGATTTTAAATATAAATCTTAGAATATGGAAGTCATGTATGGTTCTCCATACCGATATTTACTTCCATATTCCTTAAGGAATGGAAGTATGGTGATGGCAAAAAAAATCGTGTTCGAGATTATTGCAGATTCTGATTCTACTACACTCAAAACATGAAAAAAAGTCGTTTTCCGAAAAGTGTCTGTGTGTCTGTCTGTCTGTCTGTCTGTCTGTCTGTCTGTCTGTCTGTGTGTCTGTCTGTCTGTAGATTTTTCTTCTATGGCAAACGATAA
The DNA here is from genome assembly GCA_034769895.1 of Magicicada septendecula. Lineage (NCBI taxonomy): Eukaryota > Metazoa > Arthropoda > Insecta > Hemiptera > Cicadidae > Magicicada > Magicicada septendecula. The sequence continues at coordinate 16,507 of JAWRYS010000964.1, read as the reverse complement.
CTGCCGCAAATTCAAACAGAATCAAATAATTTTTTGCATGCAGCTCTGATTTGCAGAGTACTCGCGACCTATTGTTTTTGGTGAAGATCGGTTGAGGGAAAGGGGTAGTTTACCTACAACGGTTTTTTTTTTAGCAAGGGTAATTTTGTTTGTTTGGCAAACGATAACAGCCGCAAATTCAAACAGAATCAAATAATGTTTCGCACACAGCCCTGAATTGTAGAGTTCTCAAGATCTGTTGATTTTGGTGAAGATCGGTTAAGGGAAAGGGGTAGTTTACCTGTAACGTTTTATGTTTTAACAAGGGTATTTCCTATGGCAAACGATAAAAGCCGCAAATTCAAACAGAATCAAAAGATTATTTGCATACAGCCCTAAATTGTAGAGTGCTCAAGACCTATTGTTTTTGGTGAAGTTCGGTTGAGGGAAAGGGGTAGTTTACCTGCAACGTTTTTTTAACAAGGGTATTTTCTATGGCAAACGATAACAGCCGCAAATTCAAACAGAATCAAATAATGTTTTGCATACAGCCCTGATTTGTAGAGTACTCAAGACCTATTGTTTTTGGTGAAGATCGGTTAAGGGAAAGGGGTAGTTTACCTGTAACGTTTTATGTTTTAACAAGGGTATTTCCTATGGCAAACGATAACAGCCGCAAATTCAAACAGAATCAAAAGATTATTTGCATACAGCCCTAAATTGTAGAGTTCTCAAGACCTGTTGTTTTTGGTGAAGATCGGTTGAGGGAAAGGGGTAGTTTACCTGCAACGTTTTTTTAACAAGGGTATTTTCTATGGCAAACGATAACAGCCGCAAATTCAAACAGAATCAAATAATGTTTTGCATACAGCCCTGATTTGTAGAGTACTCAAGACCTTTTGTTTTTGGTGAAGATCGGTTAAGGGGAAGGGGTAGTTTACCGGCAACGTTTTTTTATCAAGCGTATTTTCTATGGCAAACGATAACAGCCGCAAATTCAAACAGAATCAAATAATTTTTTGCATACGTCCCTGAATTGTAGAGGTCTCAATGACTTTCGATTTTGGTGAAGATCGGTTAAGGGGAAGGGGTAGTTTACCTGCAACCTTTTACGTTTTAACAAGAGTAAAGTACTTGAAAATTTATTTAAACTTTTTGAAACAATGGTAATTGTTAAAAATAAAATAATTTTGTTGCCAGGCAATAAAATTATAATTTTTTCATTTTAATGTAATATAATATTTTTCATTTAATACAGCAATAAAAAGGCAGGTAAGACACAGCCTGGCTGTTTGGCTGAAAATGATTTTAAATATAAATCTTAGAATATGGAAGTCATGTATGGTTCTCCATACCGATATTTTTCTATGGCAAACGATAACTGCCGCAAATTCAAACAGAATCAAATAACTTTTTGCATACAGCCCTGATTTGTAGAGTACTCACGACCTATTGTTTTTGGTGAAGATCGGTTGAGGGAAAGGGGTAGTTTACGTGCAACGGTTTTTTTTTATCAAGTGAAATTTTTTTTTTTTTCCAAACGATAACAGCCGCAAATTCAAACATAATCAAACAATGTTTCGCATACAGCCCTGAATTGTGGAGTTCTCAAGATCTGTTGATTTTGGTGAAGATCGGTTAAGGGAAAGGGGTAGTTTACCTGTAACGTTTTCTGTTTTAACAAGGGTATTTCCTATGGCAAACGATAACAGCCGTAAATTCAAACAGAATCAAAAGATTATTTGCATACAGCCCTAGATTGTAGAGTTCTCAAGACCTATTGTTTTTGGTGAAGATCGGTTAAGGGAAAGGGGTAGTTTACCAACAACGTTTTTTTAACAAGGTTATTTTCTATGGCAAACGATAACAGCCGCAAATTCAAACAGAATCAAATAATGTTTTGCATACAGCCCTGATTTGTAGAGTACTCAAGACCTGTTGTTTTTGGTGAAGATCGGTTGAGGGAAAGGGGTAGTTTACCAGCCACGTTTTTTTAACAAGGGTATTTTCTATGGCAAACGATAACAGCCGCAAATTCAAACAGAATCAAATAATGTTTTGCATACAGCCCTGATTTGTAGAGTACTCAAGACCTGTTGTTTTTTGGTGAAGATCGGTTAAGGGGAAGGGGTAGTTTACCTGCAACGTTTTTTTATCAAGCGTATTTTCTATGGCAAACGATAACAGCCGCAAATTCAAACAGAATCAAATAATTTTTTGCATACGTCCTTGAATTGTAGAGGTCTCAATGACTTTCGATTTTGGTGAAGATCGGTTAAGGGGAAGGGGTAGTTTACCTGCAACCTTTTACGTTTTAAAGTAAAAGTACGAGTAAAGTACTTGAAAATTTATTTAAAATTTTTGAAACAATGGTAATTGTTAAAAATAAAATAATTTTGTTGCCAGGCAATAAAATTATAATTTTTTCATTTTAATGTAATATAATATTTTTCATTTAATACAGCAATAAAAAGGCAGGTAAGACACAGCCTGGCTGTTTGGCTGAAAATGATCTTAAATATAAATCTTAGAATATGGAAGTCATGTATGGTTCTCCATACCGATATTTTTCTATGGTAAATGATAACAGCCGCAAATTCAAACAGAATCATATAATATTTTGCATACAGCCCTGTACTGTAGAGTTCTCAATACCTATTGGTGTTGGTGAAGATCGGTTAAGGGAAAGGGGTAGTTTACCTGCAACGTTTTATGTTTTAAAAGGGTATTTTCTATGGCAAACGATAAGAGCCGAAAATTCAAACAGAATCATATACGTTTTTGCATACAGCCCTGTTTTGTTGAGTACTAAAGACCTGTTGTTTTTGGTGAAGATCAGTTAAGGGAAAGGGGTAGTTTACCGAACACGTTTTTTGTTTTATCAAGGGTATTTTATATGGCAAACGATAATAGCCGCAAATTCAAACAGAATCATATAATATTTTGCATACAGCCCTGAAATGTAGAGTTCTCAAGACCTGTTGGTTTTGGTGAAGATCGGTTAAGGAAATAGGGTTGTTTACCAGCTTCATTTTATGTTTTATCAAGGGTAATTTTTTTTTTTTGACCAACGATAACTGCCATACATTAAAACAGAATCAACTACTCTTCTGCATACCTTTTTGAATTATACAGAACTCAAGTTCTGTTGATTTTGTTGAAGATCGGTTATGGGAAAGCGGTAGTTTACCTGCAACGTTTTATGTTTTAACAAGGGCATTTTTTCTATGACGAACGATAACTGCCGTAAATTCAAAGAGAATCAACTAATTTTTTGCATACAGCCCTGAATTGTAGAGTTCTCAAGACGTATTGTTTTTTGTGAAGATCGGTTAATGGAATAGAGTAGTTTACCAGCAACGTTTTATGTTTTATCAAGGGTGTTTTCTATGGTAAACGATAACAGCCGCAAATTCAAACAGAATCAAATAATTGTTTGCATACAGCCCTGAATTGTAGAGTACTCAAGACCTTTCGTTTTTGGTGAAGATCGGTTAAGGGAAAGGGGTAGTTTACCAGCAACGGTTTTTTATCAAGTGTAATTTTTACTTCCATATTCCTTAAAGAATGGAAGTATGGTGATGGCAAAAAAAATCGTGTTCGAGATTATTGCAGATTCTGATTCTACTACACGCAAAACATGAAAAAAAGTCGTTTTCCGAAAAGTGTCTGTGTGTGTGTCTGTCTGTCTGTCTGTGTGTCTGTCTGTCTGTCTACCTATCTGTAGATTTTTTTTCTATGGCAAACGATAACTGCCGCAAATTCAAACAGAATCAAATAATTTTTTGCATGCAGCCCTGATTTGCAGAGTACTCGCGACCTATTGTTTTTGGTGAAGATCGGTTGAGGGAAAGGGGTAGTTTACCGGCAACGGTTTTTTTTTTAGCAAGGGTAATTTTGTTTGTTTGGCAAACGATAACAGCCGCAAATTCAAACAGAATCAAATAATGTTTCGCATACAGATCTGCATTGTAGAGGTCTCAAGATCTGTTGATTTTGGTGAAGATCGGTTAAGGGAAAGGGGTAGTTTACCTGTAACGTTTTATGTTTTAACAAGGGTATTTCCTATGGCAAACGATAACAGCCGCAAATTCAAACAGAATCAAAAGATTATTTGCATACAGCCCTAAATTGTAGAGTTCTCAAGACCTTTTGTTTTTGGTGAAAATCGGTTGAGGGAAAGGGGTAGTTTACCAGCTACGTTTTTTTAACAAGGGTATTTTTTTCTATGGCAAACGATAACTGCCGCAAATTCAAACAGAATCAAATAACTTTTTGCATACAGCTCTGATTTGTAGAGTACTCACGACCTATTGTTTTTGGTGAAGATCGGTTGAGGGAAAGGGGTAGTTTACCTGCAACGGTTTTTTTTTTATCAAGTGAAAATTTTTTTTTTTTGCCAAACGATAACAGCCGCAAATTCAAACAGAATCAAATAATGTTTCGCATACAGCCCTGAATTGTGGAGTTCTCAAGATCTGTTGATTTTGGTGAAGATCGGTTAAGGGAAAGGGGTAGTTTACCTGTAACGTTTTCTGTTTTAACAAGGGTATTTCCTATGGCAAACGATAACAGCCGTAAATTCAAACAGAATCAAAAGATTATTTGCATACAGCCCTAGATTGTAGAGTTCTCAAGACCTGTTGTTTTTGGTGAAGATCGGTTAAGGGAAAGGGGTAGTTTACCTACAACGTTTTTTTAACAAGGTTATTTTCTATGGCAAACGATAACAGCCGCAAATTCAAACAGAATCAAATAATGTTTTGCATACAGCCCTGATTTGTAGAGTACTCAAGACCTGTTGTTTTTGGTGAAGATCGGTTGAGGGAAAGGGGTAGTTTACCTGCCACGTTTTTTTAACAAGGGGTATTTTCTATGGCAAACGATAACAGCCGCAAATTCAAACAGAATCAAATAATGTTTTGCATACAGCCCTGATTTGTAGAGTACTCAAGACCTGTTGTTTTTTGGTGAAGATCGGTTGAGGGAAAGGGGTAGTTTACCGGCAACGGTTTTTTTTTTAGCAAGGGTAATTTTGTTTGTTTGGCAAACGATAACAGCCGCAAATTCAAACAGAATCAAATAATGTTTCGCATACAGCCCTGAAATGTAGAGGTCTCAAGATCTGTTGATTTTGGTGAAGATCGGTTAAGGGAAAGGGATAGTTTACCTGTAACGTTTTATGTTTTAACAAGGGTATTTCCTATGGCAAACGATAACAGCCGCAAATTCAAACAGAATCAAAAGATTATTTGCATACAGCCCTAAATTGTAGAGATCTCAAGACCTTTTGTTTTTGGTGAAAATCGGTTGAGGGAAAGGGGTAGTTTACCAGCAACGTTTTTTTAACAAGGGTATTTTTTCTATGGCAAACGATAACTGCCGCAAATTCAAACAGAATCAAATAACTTTTTGCATACAGCCCTGATTTGTAGAGTACTCACGACCTATTGTTTTTGGTGAAGATCGGTTGAGGGAAAGGGGTAGTTTACCAGCAAAGGTTTTTTTTTATCAAGTGAAATTTTTTTTTTTTGCCAAACGATAACAGCCGCAAATTCAAACAGAATCAAATAATGTTTCGCATACAGCCCTGAATTGTGGAGTTCTCAAGATCTGTTGATTTTGGTGAAGATCGGTTAAGGGAAAGGGGTAGTTTACCGGTAACGTTTTCTGTTTTAACAAGGGTATTTCCTATGGCAAACGATAACAGCCGTAAATTCAAACAGAATCAAAAGATTATTTGCATACAGCCCTAGATTGTAGAGTTCTCAAGACCTATTGTTTTTGGTGAAGATCGGTTAAGGGAAAGGGGTAGTTTACCTACAACGTTTTTTTAACAAGGTTATTTTCTATGGCAAACGATAACAGCCGCAAATTCAAACAGAATCAAATAATGTTTTGCATACAGCCCTGATTTGCAGAGTACTCAAGACCTGTTGTTTTTGGTGAAGATCGGTTGAGGGAAAGGGGTAGTTTACCGGCCACGTTTTTTTAACAAGGGTATTTTCTATGGCAAACGATAACAGCCGCAAATTCAAACAGAATCAAATAATGTTTTGCATACAGCCCTGATTTGTAGAGTACTCAAGACCTGTTGTTTTTTGGTGAAGATCGGTTAAGGGGAAGGGGTAGTTTACCTGCAACGTTTTTTTATCAAGCGTATTTTCTATGGCAAACGATAACAGCCGCAAATTCAAACAGAATCAAATAATTTTTTGCATACGTCCTTGAATTGTAGAGGTCTCAATGACTTTCGATTTTGGTGAAGATCGGTTAAGGGGAAGGGGTAGTTTACCTGCAACCTTTTACGTTTTAAAGTAAAAGTACGAGTAAAGTACTTGAAAATTTATTTAAAATTTTTGAAACAATGGTAATTGTTAAAAATAAAATAATTTTGTTGCCAGGCAATAAAATTATAATTTTTTCATTTTAATGTAATATAATATTTTTCATTTAATACAGCAATAAAAAGGCAGGTAAGACACAGCCTGGCTGTTTGGCTGAAAATGATCTTAAATATAAATCTTAGAATATGGAAGTCATGTATGGTTCTCCATACCGATATTTTTCTATGGTAAATGATAACAGCCGCAAATTCAAACAGAATCATATAATATTTTGCATACAGCCCTGTACTGTAGAGTTCTCAATACCTATTGGTGTTGGTGAAGATCGGTTAAGGGAAAGGGGTAGTTTACCTGCAACGTTTTATGTTTTAAAAGGGTATTTTCTATGGCAAACGATAAGAGCCGCAAATTCAAACAGAATCAAATACGTTTTTGCATACAGCCCTGTTTTGTTGAGTACTAAAGACCTGTTGTTTTTGGTGAAGATCAGTTAAGGGAAAGGGGTAGTTTACCGAACACGTTTTTTGTTTTATCAAGGGTATTTTATATGGCAAACGATAATGGCCGCAAATTCAAACAGAATCATATAATATTTTGCATACAGCCCTGAAATGTAGAGTTCTCAAGACCTGTTGGTTTTGGTGAAGATCGGTTAAGGAAATAGGGTTGTTTACCAGCTTCATTTTATGTTTTATCAAGGGTAATTTTTTTTTTTGACCAACGATAACTGCCATACATTAAAACAGAATCAACTACTCTTCTGCATACCTTTTTGAACTATACAGAACTCAAGGTCTGTTGATTTTGTTGAAGATCGGTTATGAGAAAGGGGTAGTTTACCTGCAACGTTTTATGTTTTAACAAGGGTATTTTTTCTATGACGAACTATAACTGCCGTAAATTCAAAGAGAATCATCTAATTTTTTGCATACAGCCCTGAATTGTAGAGTTCTCAAGACGTATTGTTTTTGGTGAAGATCGGTTAATGGAATAGAGTAGTTTACCAGCAACGTTTTATGTTTTATCAAGGGTGTTTTCTATGGTAAACGATAACAGCCGCAAATTCAAACAGAATCAAATAATTGTTTGCATACAGGCCTGAATTGTAGAGTACTCAAGACCTTTCGTTTTTGGTGAAGATCGGTTAAGGGAAAGGGGTAGTTTACCTGCAACGGTTTTTTATCAAGTGTAATTTTACTTCCATATTCCTTAAGGAATGGAAGTAATGTGATGGCAAAAAAAATCGTGTTCGAGATTATTGCAGATTCTGATTCTACTACACTCAAAACATGAAAAAAAGTCGTTTTCCGAAAAGTGTCTGTGTGTGTGTCTGTGTGTCTGTGTGTCTGTCTGTCTGTAGATTTTTTTCTATGGCAAACGATAACTGCCGCAAATTCAAACAGAATCAAATAATTTTTTGCATACAGGCCGGTTTTGCAGATTTCTCACGACCTATTGTTTTTGGTGAAGATCGGTTGAGGGAAAGGGGTAGTTTACCTGCAACGGTTTTTTTTTAGCAAGGGTAATTTTGTTTGTTTGGCAAACGATAACAGCCGCACATTGAAACAGAATCAAATAATGTTTCGCATACAGCCCTTAATTCTAGAGTTCTCAAGACCTATTGTTTTTGGTGAAGATCGGTTAAGGGAAAGGGGTAGTTTACCTGTAACGTTTTATGTTTTAACAAGGGTATTTCCTATGGCAAACGATAACAGCCGCAAATTCAAACAGAATGAAAAGATTATATGCATACAGCCCTGAATTGTAGAGTTCTCAAGACCTTTTGTTTTTGGTGAAGATCGGTTAAGGGAAAGGGGTAGTTTACCTACAACGTTTTTTTAACAAGGGTATTTTCTATGGCAAACGATAACAGCCGCAAATTCAAACAGAATCAAATAATTTTCTGCATACAGCCCTGATTTGTAGAGTACTCAAGACCTATTGTTTTTGGTGAAGATCGGTTGAGGGTAAGGGGTAGTTTACCAGCAACGTTTTTTATCATGCGTATTTTCTATGGCAAACGACAACTGCCGCAAATTCAAACAGAATCAAATAATTTTTTGCATACAGCCCTGATTTGTAGAGTACTCGCGACCTATTGTTTTTGGTGAAGATCGGTTGAGGGGAAGGGGTAGTTTACCTGCAACGGTTTTTTTTATCAAGGGAAATTTTTTTTTTTTTGGCAAACGATAACAGCCGCAAATTCAAACAGAATCAAATAATGTTTCGCATACAGCCCTGAATTGTAGATTTCTCAAGACCTATTGTTTTTGGTGAAGATCGGTTGAGGGAAAGGGGTAGTTTACCTGCAACGTTTTTTTAACAAGGGTATTTTCTATGGCAAACGATAACAGCCGCAAATTCAAACAGAATCAAATAATGTTTTGCATACAGTCCTGATTTGTAGAGTACTCAAGACCAGTTGTTTTTGGTGAAGATCGGTTAAGGGGAAGGGGTAGTTTACCTGCAACGTTTTTTTATCAAGCGTATTTTCTATGGCAAACGATAACAGCCGCAAATTCAAACAGAATCAAATAATTTTTTGCATACGTCCCTGAATTGTAGAGGTCTCAATGACTTTCGATTTTGGTGAAGATCGGTTAAGGGGAAGGGGTAGTTTACCTGCAACCTTATACGTTTTAACAAGAGTAAAGTTCTTGAAAATTTATTTAAACTTTTTGAAACAATGGTAATTGTTAAAAATAAAATAATTTTGTTGCCAGGCAATAAAATTATAATTTTTTCATTTTAATGTAATATAATATTTTTCATTTAATACAGCAATAAAAAGGCAGGTAAGACACAGCCTGGCTGTTTGGCTGAAAATGATTTTAAATATAAATCTTAGAATATGGAAGTCATGTATGGTTCTCCATACCGATATTTTACTTCCATATTCCTTAAGGAATGGAAGTATGGTGATGGCAAAAAAAATCGTGTTCGAGATTATTGCAGATTCTGATTCTACTACACTCAAAACATGAAAAAAAGTCGTTTTCCGAAAAGTGTCTGTGTGTGTGTCTGTCTGTCTGTCTGTGTGTGTGTCTGTCTGTCTGTCTGTCTATAGATTTTTTTTCTATGGCAAACGATAACTGCCGCAAATTCAAACAGAATCAAATAATTTTTTGCATGCAGCCCTGATTTGCAGAGTACTCGCGACCTATTGTTTTTGGTGAAGATCGGTTGAGGGAAAGGGGTAGTTTACCGGCAACGGTTTTTTTTTAGCAAGGGTAATTTTGTTTGTTTGGCACACGATAACAGCCGCAAATTCAAACAGAATCAAATAATGTTTCGCATACAGCCCTGAATTGTAGAGTTCTCAAGATCTGTTGATTTTGGTGAAGATCGGTTAAGGGAAAGGGGTAGTTTACCAGCAACGTTTTATGTTTTAACAAGTGTATTTCCTATGGCAAACGATAACAGCCGCAAATTCAAACAGAATCAAAAGATTATTTGCATACAGCCCTAAATTGTAGAGATCTCAAGACCTTTTGTTTTTGGTGAAAATCGGTTGAGGGAAAGGGGTAGTTTACCAGCAACGTTTTTTTAACAAGGGTATTTTTTTCTATGGCAAACGATAACTGCCGCAAATTCAAACAGAATCAAATAACTTTTTGCATACAGCCCTGATTTGTAGAGTACTCACGACCTATTGTTTTTGGTGAAGATCGGTTGAGGGAAAGGGGTAGTTTACCGGCAACGGTTTTTTTTTATCAAGTGAAATTTTTTTTTTTTGCCAAACGATAACAGCCGCAAATTCAAACAGAATCAAATAATGTTTCGCATACAGCCCTGAATTGTGGAGTACTCAAGATCTGTTGATTTTGGTGAAGATCGGTTAAGGGAAAGAGGTAGTTTACCTGTAACGTTTTCTGTTTTAACAAGGGTATTTCCTATGGCAAACGATAACAGCCGTAAATTCAAACAGAATCAAAAGATTATTTGCATACAGCCCTAGATTGTAGAGTTCTCAAGACCTGTTGTTTTTGGTAAGGAAAGGGGTAGTTTACCTACAACGTTTTTTAACAAGGTTATTTTCTATGGCAAACGATAACAGCCGCAAATTCAAACAGAATCAAATAATGTTTTGCATACAGTCCTGATTCGTAGAGTACTCAAGACCTGTTGTTTTGGTGAAGATCGGTTGAGGGAAAGGGGTAGTTTACCTGCCACGTTTTTTTTAAACAAATGTATTTTCTATGGCAAACGATAACAGCCGCAAATTCAAACAGAATCAAATAATGTTTTGCATACAGCCCTGATTTGTAGAGTACTCAAGACCTGTTGTTTTTTGGTGAAGATCGGTTGAGGGAAAGGGGTAGTTTACCGGCAACGGTTTTTTTTTAGCAAGGGTAATTTTGTTTGTTTGGCAAACGATAACAGCCGCAAATTCAAACAGAATCAAATAATGTTTCGCATACAGCCTGAAATGTAGAGGTCTCAAGATCTGTTGATTTTGGTGAAGATCGGTTAAGGGAAAGGGGTAGTTTACCTGTAACGTTTTATGTTTTAACAAGGGTATTTCCTATGGCAAACGATAACAGCCGCAAATTCAAACAGAATCAAAAGATTATTTGCATACAGCCCTAAATTGCAGAGATCTCAAGACCTTTTGTTTTTGGTGAAAATCGGTTGAGGGAAAGGCGTAGTTTACCAGCAACGTTTTTTTAACAAAGGGTATTTTTTCTATGGCAAACGATAACTGCCGCAAATTCAAAACAGAATCAAATAACTTTTTGCATACAGCCCTGATTTGTAGAGTACTCACGACCTATTGTTTTTGGTGAAGATCGGTTGAGGAAAGGGGTAGTTTTACCAGCAAAGGTTTTTTTTTATCAAGTGAAATTTTTTTTTTTGCCAACGATAACAGCCGCAAATTCAAACAGAATCAAATAATGTTTCGCATACAGCCCTGAATTGTGGAGTTCTCAAGATCTGTTGATTTTGGTGAAGATCGGTTAAGGGAAAGGGGTAGTTTACCTGTAACGTTTTCTGTTTAACAAGGGTATTCCTATGGCAAACGATAACAGCCGTAAATTCAAACAGAATCAAAAGATTATTTGCATACAGCCCTAGATTGTAGAGTTCTCAAGACCTATTGTTTTTGGTGAAGATCGGTTAAGGGAAAGGGGTAGTTTACCTACAACGTTTTTTTAACAAGGTTATTTTCTATGGCAAACGATAACAGCCGCAAATTCAAACAGAATCAAATAATGTTTTGCATACAGCCCTGATTTGCAGAGTACTCAAGACCTGTTGTTTTTGTGAAGATCGGTTGAGGGAAAGGGGTAGTTTACCGGCCCACGTTTTTTTAACAAGGGTATTTTCTATGGCAAACGATAACAGCCGCAAATTCAAACAGAATCAAATAATGTTTTGCATACAGCCCTGATTTGTAGAGTACTCAAGACCTGTTGTTTTTTTGGTGAAGATCGGTTAAGGGAAGGGGTAGTTTACCTGCAACGTTTTTTTATCAAGCGTATTTTCTATGGCAAACGATAACAGCCGCAAATTCAAACAGAATCAAATAATTTTTTGCATACGTCCTTGAATTGTAGAGGTCTCAATGACTTTCGATTTTGGTGAAGATCGGTTAAGGGGAAGGGGTAGTTTACCTGCAACCTTTTACGTTTTAAAGTAAAAGTACGAGTAAAGTACTTGAAAATTTATTTAAAATTTTTGAAACAATGGTAATTGTTAAAAATAAAATAATTTTGTTGCCCAGCAATAAAATTATAATTTTTTCATTTTAATGTAATATAATATTTTTCATTTAATACAGCAATAAAAGGCAGGTAAGACACAGCCTGGCTGTTTGGCTGAAAATGATCTTAAATATAAATCTTAGAATATGGAAGTCATGTATGGTTCTCCATACCGATATTTTTCTATGGTAAATGATAACAGCCGCAAATTCAAACAGAATCATATAATATTTTGCATACAGCCCTGTACTGTAGAGTTCTCAATACCTATTGGTGTTGTGAAGATCGGTTAAGGGAAAGGGGTAGTTTACCTGCAACGTTTTATGTTTTAAAAGGGTATTTTCTATGGCAAACGATAAGAGCCGCAAATTCAAACAGAATCAAATACGTTTTTGCATACAGCCCTGTTTTGTTGAGTACTAAAGACCTGTTGTTTTTTGGTGAAGATCAGTTAAGGGAAAGGGGTAGTTTACCGGAACACGTTTTTTGTTTTATCAAGGGTATTTTATATGGCAAACGATAATGGCCGCAAATTCAAACAGAATCATATAATATTTTGCATACTGCCCTGAAATGTAGAGTTCTCAAGACCTGTTGGTTTTGGTGAAGATCGGTTAAGGAAATAGGGTTGTTTACCAGCTTCATTTTATGTTTTATCAAGGGTAATTTTTTTTTTTGACCAACGATAACTGCCATACATTAAAACAGAATCAACTACTCTTCTGCATACCTTTTTGAACTATACAGAACTCAAGGTCTGTTGATTTTGTTGAAGATCGGTTATGGGAAAGGGGTAGTTTACCTGCAACGTTCTATGTTTTAACAAGGGTATTTTTTCTATGACGAACTATAACTGCCGTAAATTCAAAGAGAATCATCTAATTTTTGCATACAGCCCTGAATTGTAGAGTTCTCAAGACGTATTGTTTTGGTGAAGATCGGTTAATGGAATAGAGTAGTTTACCAGCAACGTTTTATGTTTTATCAAGGGTGTTTTCTATGTCTATGGTAAACGATAACAGCCGCAAATTCAAACAGAATCAAATAATTGTTTGCATACAGGCCTGAATTGTAGAGTACTCAAGACCTTTCGTTTTTGGTGAAGATCGGTTAAGGGAAAGGGGTAGTTTACCTGCAACGGTTTTTTATCAAGTGTAATTTTACTTCCATATTCCTTAAGGAATGGAAGTATGGTGATGGCAAAAAAAATCGTGTTCGAGATTATTGCAGATTCTGATTCTACTACACTCAAAACATGAAAAAAAGTCGTTTTCCGAAAAGTGTCTGTGTGTGTGTCTGTGTGTCTGTGTGTCTGTCTGTCTGTAGATTTTTTTCTATGGCAAACGATAACTGCCGCAAATTCAAACTGAATCAAATAATTTTTTGCATACAGGCCGGTTTTGCAGATTTCTCACGACCTATTGTTTTTGGTGAAGATCGGTTGAGGGAAAGGGGTAGTTTACCTGCAACGGTTTTTTTTTAGCAAGGGTAATTTTGTTTGTTTGGCAAACGATAACAGCCGCAAATTCAAACAGAATCAAATAATGTTTCGCATACAGCCCTGAAATGTAGAGGTCTCAAGATCTGTTGATTTTGGTGAAGATCGGTTAAGGGAAAGGGGTAGTTTACCTGTAACGTTTTATGTTTTAACAAAGGTATTTCCTATGGCAAACGATAACAGCCGCAAATTCAAACAGAATCAAAAGATTATTTGCATACAGCCCTAAATTGTAGAGATCTCAAGACCTTTTGTTTTTGGTGAAAATCGGTTGAGGGAAAGGCGTAGTTTACCAGCAACGTTTTTTTAACAAGGGTATTTTTTCTATGGCAAACGATAACTGCCGCAAATTCAAACAGAATCAAATAACTTTTTGCATACAGCCCTGATTTGTAGAGTACTCACGACCTATTGTTTTTGGTGAAGATCGGTTGAGGGAAAGGGGTAGTTTACCAGCAAAGGTTTTTTTTTATCAAGTGAAATTTTTTTTTTTTGCCAAACGATAACAGCCGCAAATTCAAACAGAATCAAATAATGTTTCGCATACAGCCCTGAATTGTGGAGTTCTCAAGATCTGTTGATTTTGGTGAAGATCGGTTAAGGGAAAGGGGTAGTTTACCTGTAACGTTTTCTGTTTTAACAAGGGTATTTCCTATGGCAAACGATAACAGCCGTAAATTCAAACAGAATCAAAAGATTATTTGCATACAGCCCTAGATTGTAGAGTTCTCAAGACCTATTGTTTTTGGTGAAGATCGGTTAAGGGAAAGGGGTAGTTTACCTACAACGTTTTTTTAACAAGGTTATTTTCTATGGCAAACGATAACAGCCGCAAATTCAAACAGAATCAAATAATGTTTTGCATACAGCCCTGATTTGCAGAGTACTCAAGACCTGTTGTTTTTGGTGAAGATCGGTTGAGGGAAAGGGGTAGTTTACCGGCCACGTTTTTTTAACAAGGGTATTTTCTATGGCAAACGATAACAGCCGCAAATTCAAACAGAATCAAATAATGTTTTGCATACAGCCCTGATTTGTAGAGTACTCAAGACCTGTTGTTTTTTGGTGAAGATCGGTTAAGGGGAAGGGGTAGTTTACCTGCAACGTTTTTTTATCAAGCGTATTTTCTATGGCAAACGATAACAGCCGCAAATTCAAACAGAATCAAATAATTTTTTGCATACGTCCTTGAATTGTAGAGGTCTCAATGACTTTCGATTTTGGTGAAGATCGGTTAAGGGGAAGGGGTAGTTTACCTGCAACCTTTTACGTTTTAAAGTAAAAGTACGAGTAAAGTACTTGAAAATTTATTTAAAATTTTTGAAACAATGGTAATTGTTAAAAATAAAATAATTTTGTTGCCAGGCAATAAAATTATAATTTTTTCATTTTAATGTAATATAATATTTTTCATTTAATACATCAATAATAAGGCAGGTAAGACACAGCCTGGCTGTTTGGCTGAAAATGATCTTAAATATAAATCTTAGAATATGGAAGTCATGTATGGTTCTCCATACCGATATTTTTCTATGGTAAATGATAACAGCCGCAAATTCAAACAGAATCATATAATATTTTGCATACAGCCCTGTACTGTAGAGTTCTCAATACCTATTGGTGTTGGTGAAGATCGGTTAAGGGAAAGGGGTAGTTTACCTGCAACGTTTTATGTTTTAAAAGGGTATTTTCTATGGCAAACGATAAGAGCCGCAAATTCAAACAGAATCAAATACGTTTTTGCATACAGCCCTGTTTTGTTGAGTACTAAAGACCTGTTGTTTTTGGTGAAGATCAGTTAAGGGAAAGGGGTAGTTTACCGAACACGTTTTTTGTTTTATCAAGGGTATTTTATATGGCAAACGATAATGGCCGCAAATTCAAACAGAATCATATAATATTTTGCATACTGCCCTGAAATGTAGAGTTCTCAAGACCTGTTGGTTTTGGTGAAGATCGGTTAAGGAAATAGGGTTGTTTACCAGCTTCATTTTATGTTTTATCAAGGGTAATTTTTTTTTTTGACCAACGATAACTGCCATACATTAAAACAGAATCAACTACTCTTCTGCATACCTTTTTGAACTATACAGAACTCAAGGTCTGTTGATTTTGTTGAAGATCGGTTATGGGAAAGGGGTAGTTTACCTGCAACGTTCTATGTTTTAACAAGGGTATTTTTTCTATGACGAACTATAACTGCCGTAAATTCAAAGAGAATCATCTAATTTTTTGCATACAGCCCTGAATTGTAGAGTTCTCAAGACGTATTGTTTTTGGTGAAGATCGGTTAATGGAATAGAGTAGTTTACCAGCAACGTTTTATGTTTTATCAAGGGTGTTTTCTATGGTAAACGATAACAGCCGCAAATTAAAACAGAATCAAATAATTGTTTGCATACAGGCCTGAATTGTAGAGTACTCAAGACCTTTCGTTTTTGGTGAAGATCGGTTAAGGGAAAGGGGTAGTTTACCTGCAACGGTTTTTTATCAAGTGTAATTTTACTTCCATATTCCTTAAGGAATGGAAGTATGGTGATGGCAAAAAAAATCGTGTTCGAGATTATTGCAGATTCTGATTCTACTACACTCAAAACATGAAAAAAAGTCGTTTTCCGAAAAGTGTCTGTGTGTGTGTCTGTGTGTCTGTGTGTCTGTCTGTAGATTTTTTTCTATGGCAAACGATAACTGCCGCAAATTCAAACTGAATCAAATAATTTTTTGCATACAGGCCGGTTTTGCAGATTTCTCACGACCTATTGTTTTTGGTGAAGATCGGTTGAGGGAAAGGGGTAGTTTACCTGCAACGGTTTTTTTTTAGCAAGGGTAATTTTGTTTGTTTGGCAAACGATAACAGCCGCAAATTCAAACAGAATCAAATAATGTTTCGCATACAGCCCTGAATTCTAGAGTTCTCAAGACCTATTGTTTTTGGTGAAGATCGGTTAAGGGAAAGGGGTAGTTTACCTGTAACGTTT